>VDFB02257219.1:0-20762 GCA_007258455.2 Sequoia sempervirens | reverse complement strand
AAAGAGATATATCTATTTTTAGCACACTTGGAGATGTTGTCTTAATGGGCGACTTTAATGCTAGAACAACAAATAATCAATCTCTTCAATTGAGCAGGGAAGAAAAAGGGGAGAACAATCCTTTATGGTTGGAGGAAGGTGGAGATCAAAAGTGGGAAAGAACATCTCAAGATGGTAATGGCGATGTCACTCCGTTTGGGGTAGAATTACTTGGGCTTTGTAGTTTGTTTGGCATGGTTATTTGCAATGGGATGAGAGATTGGCCAAAGTCGGGGGGTATCACTTGTAAAACTTATAATGGTCAAAGCGTGGTGGACTACGTGATTTGCTCTCAAGGTTTTGTCTCTAGGCTACTGGAGTTTGACATTGAGGACTGCCCTATTGGGATGAAATTTGACCACTTACCTCTTCTGGTTAAGCTCGACATGTCTTCAATCAGCCAACACATCAAACAGGATCAGCACATGCACAAAAAAACCCTCCCAAAGGGTAAAATCCTCTTGAATAAGGAAAATAGAGAAATATTTAACGCTGTTCTTAAACAACATTTCCATGATTTAAAGAACAATAGAGAGGTCAAAACAACAAAAGAGGGGGATGTCCACATTCATAGCAATTCGTTGATCCCAATAATTCACAAGGCCTTAAATGCATGCAAAAGGTCTCACCCCAAGGTGAAGGCTGCAAACACTTTCCCGACAAATCCATGGTACGACGAAGAATGTAAGGCAGCCAAGAGATCACTAAAAAAGAGAGGAATGGACAAAGAATACAAGAAAAAATATGAAAAATTGGTGCAGTCTAAAAAATCTGATTATGTAAATGAAAGAAGGAAGGAGCTAATCTCACTTGGAAAACAGAACCCTAAAGGTTTTTGGAGAGAATTGCAGCAAAAGAAAATGAAGATTGAAAACAATATTACAGATGTCCAATGGCTAGAATATGCTAGGCTTCTTTATGAGCGGGTTCACGAGAAAGACCATCCACCTGTTATTAACACATCAATGGAACTATTCACTGTGGATGATATTAAACAAGGAATAAAGAATTTAGCGAGTGGTAAAGTACAAGACATAGATGGGTTACAGGCTGAATTTTTAAAGTGGGGGATCGACAGTCTTGCCCCTCACATAAAAAGAATTTTCAATAATGTCAATCAAGAGGGTTTTCCTATGGAGTGGACTACCAGTGTGGTCATTCCTTTATTTAAAAGTGGTGATATCAATAACCCATCTAAGTACCGCACGATTATGGTCAACCCTATCTTTGGCAAGCTCTTTGGGAGCATGATTGAACGAAGGATCAACAGCTGGGCAGAAAATGAGGGCAAAAGAGCAAAGGGGAAGGCAGGCTTTAAGTCAAGACACTCTACCATTGATCACTGCATCACCCTTAGACATTTGATTGAAAAAATTTGGAACACTCAGGGTGAGGAAGCTTACTGCTGTTTTGTAGACTTCAAGAAAGCTTTTGACACGGTACCCAAAGACAAACTATGGAATAGAATGGAGGAATTAGGCATCCCAAACGTGTATAGAGCAGCTGTTCATAGATTGTACGAGAAGGTTAGAGCTAAAATCAGAATAAGTGAAGGTATGTCAGAATGTTTTGGTAGCGACATTGGAGTTAAACAGGGCTGCCCTCTAGCTCCCACGCTTTTTGGGCTATACATTGATTAGTTGGAAGCTTGGTTAAGCAAGACGAATGGGGACAGTATTCAATTGGCAGGTTATGTGGTAAAACTACTTTTATATGCTGATGATCTTATCCTAATTTCAAAAACAGCTCATGGGTTGAGAGAACATTTGAAAGCTCTTGAACTCTTTTGTCACGAGGTTGGGATGCAAGTGAATATCACCAAGACCAAAATCATGATTTTCTCATTGATTAGAAAAGATAAGCAGAATACCTTTCTTTTTGAAGGCAGCCCGCTTGAAATTGTGAAAGAATACAAGTATCTTGGGATTGACTTTCATTATAAGCGCAGTTGGGAGATGTGTCGTACAAAAAGGATACAGGGAGGTTGGAAAGCCTCTTACCTTCTACAAAATAGGTGTAGAAAAGCCGAGCTTTGGGATTGGAAAACCAAGAAAACACTTTTTGGTTTGCTTATTACGCCGGTTGTACTTTATGGGTGTGAAGTGTGGGGGAGCAGTATGTCAAAGTGTAGTTGGAGACAACTAGAAAGAATCCAAAAGCATTTAATAACAAGTAGTCTCAAAGTTAAAACTACAGTCCCATATGAAATTCTTTTAGCTGAAACGGGGACTTTTCCATTGGAAGCGTCGGCACTAATCCGGTTGATAAGCTATTTAAAGAAGGTTGAAAACATGGATAACCACCAGTGGCCTAAAACGGTTATGAAGGAGACGCTAGATCGTAGGAAGAAAACTTGGATGAAAGAGAACCACAAGTGGATGAACAAGTGGGACACCAATCTTCATGATTGTCCTAGCACCAATAGTGAAATAAAAATCTATGTGACTGAAAAATTCAGAACTACCATGTGGACAAATCAGATTGGGCAAAAAAAAGCATATTACATCAAAGAATTTAATCCGGCAAAAGATCATGGTGACAAAGCCTATTTAGGTGCAGCTATTAAAGGGAAAGCGAGGATGTTAGTGGCACAATTGAGGACGGGATCGCATCACCTTAGGTGTGAGACCGGTAGGTGGAAGATACCCAAGGAAACTTGGGAAGAAAGAACTTGTATTTTCTGCAATAAGGGGGCTGTGGAAACGGAATGGCACTTCGTCATGGAGTGCACTGCTTACGTGGATATCCGCACTCAGCATGAAAATTGTTTGAAAGTTGACAATATGCACCAACTATTTGAGGAAGATAAGATTAATCAAACGGCTAGCCTTCTGGTCAAAATTGATGGCAGGAGATCCGACATGGAAAAGAGCATGAAGACAAATTAGGCCTGTTTTGTCTCGGTCCCATTGACTGTTTAGTCTCATGGACGTCATTAAAAATATTTCATTCTTTCATTCATTACCATATACATAATGTACATAGAAATCAAAAGGAGCAATTTGAAATTCCTTCAATCTTACCTATAGTGTGAATCATGAAGGCTTTTCTCTCTAGTACATACCATTCTCTCATGCCAAAGCAATGCCTTCTCTATAGGCAACATTCAGGTTTTGTCTATTTCATTGCTAACCTTAGAAACAACATAGGTATTAAAACACCACATGCAATGCTTGCCCCAAGCTTGGATAGTGTTTTAGTGTAGACTCCTCTTGCCAACACCATTTCTTTTTGAACCATCTTGCAGCTGTCTTTTGTAAATATTACTTGCACAACTACATTACTCATTTCACTTACAAATGTCATATTTCTATCCATAGAAACAAAAATCTGGAAAAAAACCCGATTAATCATGTTTTTTAAAAAATCGCCCCCCTCCACATTTTTTTCCCCGAAATCTAGAAAAAATCATTGAAAAAATTCAACATTTTTTGAGAAGTTTCAAACACATTTAAAACAGGTTTAAATTGGCAAAAAAAATGCGATTTAATCGCTCACCAACCGCGAATGAATTTCAGCGCCAAAAAAACCCCTAAAAATCGCGCGAAAACCTTATAATATGCAGATGTTTTTTGATGAAACCGTGACGATTTTGGAAGCGGCGAATGAAAGGGCAGATCTCTCAGGTGTGATTTCTCCTTCAATGGGATTTCTTCCTTCCTTCCAAGCGTGAAATTTGCAAGGTAGGCGCGATTTAGTCCGATTTTGTTTACATTTTTTGTGATTTTCAGACTGCGAATTTGTGATTTTTTTTCTTGGAATTGTGCAACAAATTTGTTTACTGTATTATCAAAATCTTGTTTCACAAAGTCTTGCGATAATTTATATGAGTAGTTTGAACTTTGAATCCATACTAATTTTCTTACTGTATTTTATAAATTTCCTTTTACAAAATCTGTGAATTTGTTACTGTATTTTGAATGATAATTTCTTATAGTATTTTGTAAATGTTCTAATTAAAAATATCATTAAAATACTTAAAAATATCATTAATTAATTTATTGTATTTAAAAATATTTACATTTTACTGTATTTACTTATTTTTTATTTACTGTATTTTCTAATTAATTTTTTTTATAAATATCATTAATTAATTTTAATTAATTATTATTAAATTATTTTAAAAATATTTACTATATTTACTTATTTTTTATTTGTTGTATTTTCTAATTAAGTTTTTTACAAATATCATTAATTAATTATTATTATATTATTTTAAAAATATTTACTGTATTTACTTATTCTTTATTTACTGTAATTTCTAATTCAATTTTTTACAAATATCATTAATTAATTATTATTATTATATCATTTTAAAATTAATATCATGAAGTGCTACTGTAATTTTATATTTACAAAGTAATTTTAAATTATGAAGAAATTTTGAAATATTTATTTTATAGGTAAACATGCTGGAAATAACTTCTGAGATGTATTTGGAATTAAATAATAGATCATAGCGCCACACTTTGATATGCAATTTGGTATTTGTGTATGGAATGAAAAATTTTATGCCAAAAAACAAAGAATTGCTTCAGCTGTGTTCTGTATAAAAAGGCATACATTGAAACAGCATATCCTCTAATGCAAAATACGTCATAATGCCACGTGTAAAAGACTTTATGTGGACACATTGCAAGGCAATATTGGGTTCAACGAAGGTTAAATGCAATTGGTGTTTCCATGACATCAACGGTGACATTTATTGCTTCAAATGACATTTGGAAAAGGAACTAGGAAATAACACCATTATTTGTACAGAATGCTCTGTAGAAGTCACGTATTAGGCAAAACAGGCTCTTGAAGGGATTTTTGAGGGTAAGGCTAAAAAGGCAGGAACTAGGAACGGAATAGACTCCAGTTCTACAGAAGTTAGGAGGAATCACTTGGATGGGGAAGATAGTGCACATGTGTTTTCCAAGGAATTTGGGTTGACACCTTCTACTGCACGTAGTCCAAACACAAGTGGAGGAAACATAAATTCTTTCTTCACACCTCGTACTACACCAGGATCACATACCACTTTGGAGAGTACAGGATGGAAGACTGTCAATGAGCAAGCAAAGAAGGCAATAGCAAATTTCTGGTGCTACACTAGCCTGCCATTCCATGTTGCCAGGTCTCCATATTGGCAAGGTATGATGGATGCTATTCCATTTGCAGGTCTTGGGTTCAAAGCCCCATCATTTGAGTCATTGAGGCTTCCTTTGCTTAATGATGTAGTACAAGATGTTAATGATGTTGATGAACATCGATTGATTTGGGCAAAGATTGGTTGCAACATAATGTTGGATGGACAAATAGGAGGAATTGAACACTCATCAACTTCCTCATATCTTGTGATATTGGCACAACTTTTTTGAAATATGTGGATGCATTAGAAAATTAAATTTGTAGCTACATTGTTCGACATGTATGACTTAGCGGTCAAAGAAATAGGGCCACAAAATGTGGTTCAATTTATTAAAGATAATGCTGCTACTTGTGTTGCTGCTGGGAGATTCTTGACAGACAAATACCCCTCCATATTTTTTACTCCATGTGCAACACATTGCATTGATCTAACCCTAGAGGACATTGGTAAACTTGAGTGGGTTAAGGAGGTATTGCACAAGGCTTGCTCAATTACCAAATTTATCTATAATCACACAAGGGTTTTGTGTATGATGCACACTTTCACAGAGGGCAAGGAGTTAGTTCGACCAGTGGTGACAAGATTTGCAATACACTTCCTTGCACTACAAACTCTATGCGAACAAAAAATGAATTTGAAACGAATGTTTGTTTCAAATGAGTGGATAGAGTTTGGCTTCTCAAATCAAGTAGATGGCTTAGCAGTGTCAGAGTACATTTATTCTGCTAGTTTTTGGGATGCAATAGAAGAAGTTGTACAATTTTTAGAGCCTCTAGTGAAAGTCTTGAGACTAGTGGATGGGGATAAATCCCCCATGGTATATTTGTATGAGGCTATGGATAGGGCCAAGGAGGTGATGAGGAGTAGGATGGAAAATGACAGGGACATGTATATGCCATTATGGGACATAATTGATAGAAGATGGGATTGACAGATGCATTCTCCTCACCATGCTGCAAGATACTATCTTAATCCAAGTTTGTACCATAACTCTTCATTTAGAGATGATGATGGTGAGGTTGCACAGGGCTTGTTCACATGCATGGAAAAAATGTTTGCTACCACAAAACAAGTAAAGACAACTATGGGAGAGTTAGCCATGTATAAGTAAGCAATGGGTTAGCCATGTACAAGCAAGCAATGGGTTAGCCATGTACAAGCAAGCAATGGGTTTTTTCTCATCTAAGGCTGCTGTGGAAGGCAAGAAGACCGTGTAACCGGGTAGAGTCTATAAAATTTTGACAATCTCTCTATTTTGTGGACAAAATCATAAAATGTGTAAAAGTTTAAGATATTCTTACATGACATCATCTACATATAATGTGTTTTTTAGCGCTATGGTGGGATTTTTTTGGTCATGAAACCAAAAATCTTAGGTGGTTAGTGAAACACATTTTGAGCCAGCCATGCAACTTATTTGCTTGTGAGCGTACTTGGAGTGTTTTTGAACACATACATTCGAAGAAACACAACCGCCTAACCCAACAACAAATGAATGACTTGGTGTTTGTTCACTACAACCTTCGCTTGAAGCTAAAAAAAGCTCAAGGTTAGACTTTTAGTATACTTGCAATCGTAGTTATAAATTTGTAATTGTATTCATAATGTTTTTCACTTGTAATCCGAAGACTAATTTGTCCTTGGGCAAAACTAGGTACCATTGAGGATGTTGAGCCAATTGACCTTGATGGGATTGATCCAGATAATGAGTGGATTGCTGGTGATGAATTTCTTGAGGCTGAGGATTTTGAGATCCTAGTGGAGGCTGATACTCATTCGATTGAACGACTTAGGAGAGGCAAAGCCCCAGGAGCTTCATCATCAGGACCTGCAACTGTCTAGCATAGCTCTATTTATAGCAGCAACTAGCAAGAGTCATTGGCTACTTTTGATTTTTTGAAACTTTGTACTCAGTTTATAGCTTGACTTTGTACAAACTATATTGTAATTGAAATTTTGTCATCTATTAGTTATGCATTGTGAACTAATGTTTTGAAAGATGTGGAATGCAATGTAATCAACGATATGAATATAAACAACAAAATCTATTTTCTATGATTCATTAGTTAAACTCTATTTTATTTGCTCTCTATATCTCTATTGCTATGGAAATGCCTTTCAATTAAAAAAAACAGTTTTTGTCTCTTATTCTACAATTTTTTACATTTTTTAAAAAATCCAATTTTTTCAAAAAATCTTGAACTTTTGGTTTGCCGATTTTTTCCCCAAAAGATTTTGGTTGCTATGTAATTCTATCCAATCTTGGAATATGTAGAATTCCAATGAGGGTTTTATATTAACCCTTCCATCTTTAAGCATCACTTTAACTATTCCATGTCCTATGATCTGATATGATTTTTTTCTTATAAAAGGACATCGCCTCCATTATATCTTTCAGAATCACAAAAACTCAACTTCTAGGGAGTCATATGAAAGGAAGCATTTGAGTCAATCAAACATACATCATGACATGAGTGTGTACTTGAAGATGCTAGGTATACATCCCCATATAGTTTAGTAGAGATTTTCATTTTTGGGAAGACGCATCATTAATTGCCTTACCATTTTGAACCTTTTAAAATTTCTATTGCTTCTTAAGGTTCCCAAATTTATTGCAGTTCCAACATTTCTTCATAGGTCTTCATGGAGATTTAGATTTACCTATAGAATTTGATTCTCTATCCCTTGACATGCTTTTATTTCTCTTGAAAACATCTCACAGTCGAGGGATACTTTGTTAGATCCTCTATGGATTTTTGCCTCATATCCTTTGATAAGAAGGATGTGACTATATCCTCAAGCTTTAATTTAGATGTTGTAACACTAGTGGCCATAACAAGATTAACCCTTGAATAGGGAAAAGAACATAGCAAAGCAATACATTTATCTTCTAGTTCAACATCAAAGAGGCTAATTGGCTTGTGTTAAAATCATTCAAGTGCTTTGTCATGGAGTCACCATCATTCATCATAAATTAATACAATTTCTTTTGAAGAAAAAAAATGCTTACTTGGGGCTTTGTTTGATATAAAGTCCCTAACTTATCTTATAGTGCCTTACTATTAACTTCTCTTGAGACATTCAACAACATTGAATTTGAAAGACGTATCCTGATTAAACTCTTTTCCTTCCTATCCATCTGCACTTGGTCTTTTGCCATCATATCTGAGGGTTTCTTTCTTGACATGTCAAGCCATTGATATTTTCCATCAAGAAGATCTTCCATTTTAATCTTCCATAACTAAATCTTTTGGCCGTTCAATTTTTCTATCTTTATCGCTGAAGTGCTCACAATTTTCCTTTGCACACAAGATTCACCTACAAATAGGTCCCACTAAAGAAAATGTTTATCATAGATCCAAGATGCCCTTGGTGTCAAAGAACTAGATAAACCCTAGCTCTGATAACCAAAGAAGTAGAAATTGCCAAAAGGATGCAAGAAATTGTGAATTGGATAATAAATTATGAGTTCTTTGATAAAATCAGTCTAGTTTTTTAATCCACTGTTTTATTTTTTCAGTTTGCTGTACACTTTAACAAATTTCAAATTTCAGTTTTTATTTTCTTGAAGTTTAATCAAAATGAGCAGCAGCAATGATGTGAAATGGGGAGTGGTGAAATGAATTTGAATGAAGTTGAAAAAACTATTGGGGGTTCTTCAAAAAATAGAAGCACTGCTGCAGCTGCACCAAATCCTTTTTCATGCCCTTCAATAATTGTCCACAAATATGCAAAAGGCCCTTTCGATCCCATGAAGCCTTTGCTGCAATGTCACTAGTTTGGGTAAAACTCAAATCTAAAAATTTAGAGGGGGAGTAAACATCGGCTATGGCATATATGCAAAATTGATTTCATGGAAGTTATAGTAAGGTTGGGCACGATTTATCAGGTGAGCCTAGATATGCGATAAGGGTTTGTGGTGACATAACTTCGGAAGAAAGGGTTGAAATGACTAAATTGATAGCAGAGAGTGATGAAAAAACAAAAGGTATACTCATGGAATCTATTGCTGTCAGGATGTGAAAGGAGAGGGTTTTACTTGTGTTAAATGGAAGAGGAAGGCAACTACTATTGGAGGGTGTACTAGAATGACAAGGGTGTTGAATATTCATGCACAAGATGATGCCTATGATTTAGTAGCCAAATTCTTTTATGCCCATGCCATCCCATTTCATATGTCATGCTCTCTATATTTCAAAGACATGTTCAAGAAATCAAACCCAATCGGTCCATCTTATGGCCGCCCTACAAAACATAGATTGCGTACCTCCCTCTTTGACAAACGATATTCCAAAGTGAATATATTGATGGAGAACATGAGAAAAACATTTGTTAAGATAGATTGTTCCATTGTTAGGAATGGGTGGACTGATATTTGACATTGGCCACTCATTAATATTATTGCTACATGTCTAGTTGGCTCGCTTTCTTAGAGCTATTGATTGCTTTGGGAAGCAAAAAGATACAAAATTCTAATTTCAGATCTTGAAGGAGTCCATAGATGAGGTTGGGTCTTCTAATGTTATTCAAATGGTGATTGATTCAGCTCATGTTTGTAAGCTAGTGGGTTTATTGGTTGGGAGTGCTTGCAAACATATTGTTTGGACCCCATGTTGTGTTCACGCTTTGAAAGACATCAAGAAACTAGATTGGGTGAAGATAGTGGTGGTTGGAGCTATAGATGTACAAATGTTTATATGTAACCACCATACATCACTTATATTATTAAGGGATTTTTCAAATAAAGAATTTCTCAAGTCAATTGAGACTAGATATGCTGGCTATTTCATTTTATTGGAGAGGATGTTGGAGGTGTAGGAGGCTCTATAATCCATGGTGGTTTGTAGAGAGGGGGAATAGTGGGTTGAATGAAATCTAGAAGAAGAGAAGTAAGTGAGAACAAAACTACTTTCTGATGTTTGGTGGGCGTCTGTTTAAGTTGCTTTCAATTTTAAAATTTAATTTTTAACTTTTTCATTGATTCATTTCAATTTGATAAATTTAATTTTTTTTACATTTTTGTTTTCTAAAATATGATTTTTTAATTTTTAATTTTACTTTTCTAAATAATGCTTGCAGATATATTTGCTCTATTATATCATGTGTTGAGGGGGTAATCAAATATGTTGATATAGGTTCTCATAGCTTTGGAGAGATTTATAAGACATTTGATAGCATGCTTGATCACATGAGGCAAGCGATTTGCACAAGTGAGCTTGAATTGTTTTTTAATGACAAGCATATTAAGCCCTATTGTTATAAAGGGGTGGAAGACAATGACTAATCCATTTCATATGGCCACCTATGTTGTTAAAGCTCAAGGGGTATGCATCTAGATTTGCTAGAGTTCTTCCTCCTAATGATGATGAAGTAAAGGAGGGGTATATTAAGGCCCTTTAGAAGATGTACAGTATTGAGGAGGCACATAGACTTCAAGAGCAATGGATTGATTTTGTCAATCTTTGGGGTCCTACATTCATAAAACCAAAGGCTTGTATGGATAGGGTCCTTTTTGCTCAAAAAGACCCTATTGGATGGTGGACATGCAATGGGAAGGATACATTGGAGCTGAGATAGCATGCTATTCATCCACTTAGCTTGACCTATAGCTTCATCCACTTGGTGAAGGGAATAAGCTTACCTCTAGACAAGTGGAGAGAAACTAGTTGCAACTCATAATGCTTTCTGCATTTGGTATTGATAGACTCAAACTAAATGTTGGGATGTTGATCTTGAGGATGCTAGATAGATTGACAAGGGGGAGGTGCAGCTAGATTGGCTGGCATTGCATTGGATGAGTCACAAGTTGATATACATAGTGGCTTAGTGTTAGACCCCTAGATCCCTCTTTTGATATTGATAGGCCATATGGGGCATAGTTTTGCATTTTGACATTTTTCATTTTGATATTGAACAACGAAATGTTGAGATCAAATTTTATTATATTTTATATTTGTATTTTTTTGCTGCTATATTTGGATCAATGAATACACTTGCTGCTATTTCATTTGATACATTGTATGAATCATTGAATAATGAATTTCTAGATTCTAAAGTTAAACTTAAATTTTCAATTTTGATGTCATGTGTAGATAAACTTGTAAAAATTTTGAGAGAATCTATCTATCTATCTATCTATTTCTGCCATCCCATACTATCTCCAAAAAAATGCTCCCCTCCACACCCTAGACTGCTGTCCTAGAAACACCGTGGAACATAGGATATTTCCCATTTATATTCAATCCTAATCCATGTGCGAATGTTTAGGGGCACATCAATATTGGAACATTTAAGTAGTATTACAATACAATGGGTATAAAACCTTAGGCCAAGAAACAATCTATAAGAAGTATGCAAAGTACACAAACACATCCAATAGTTAGGTAATTTGATATGGATTCTCTGGTACATTCTTGATATCATTTGATACCATCTTTTCAAATTTATATGGGTCCATGAAGTCTTGGTGTTAGTTTGAAAGACATGTTTTAGAAGAGCAACCAAATCCACTCATTGTGTCTTGTATGCCCATGAACTTATATGAGGTAAGGGCTTAAATTTTATTGCTCTTGCATGTTATTCGATGATCTGTAAATGACTCAGTGGTTCCCAGAAATATGTTTTCTCTATCTGCCATACTCATTTAGCCAATTGAATGTCTGAAGTGTCTGGGTGTGAATATTTCCATCTAGAATAGGTATCTTGGATGCACTGGTCCAGAGAACTCACAGAGCATTTCTGCTCCATGAAGAAGCTGAAGCAAAATGCTGAATCTGGGAGAATAAAGAAGAGCACCAAGGTCCAAGGCTATACTAAAGTCCATAGAATAAACAAACACCATCAAAATCCATGGCTACAGGTCTTCTTAGAAAGATAAAGTTTAAAGTACCTGAGTCGAATTGTTATCATGTATCAATATGTTGATGGCAACAGTTATTTTATTACCTTGACAGAGGGTTGCAGCGGTATAAAAAATGACAGTGTAGAAGCAGCCTCTGTTGGCTAATTGATGTAGGATATCAAATTATTTGTGTTTTCAAGGGGTTGGCAATGAAACATTTCAACTATCTAATAATGTTGCTATTTGCCCAGAATGTTTTATTTCTTATCTGTTCATTGTGATCTGTCATTCCAATGGAATTTTCACCTGCTTCAGTTCTTTTGCATCACAGCTTCCAAAAAATTGGTTCCATATGCATTTTCTGCATGCAATTGGTACAGCTCTGTCCATGAGAGGTAGCATTGCTGCAGAAGCAGCTGCAGCGTTGTTATTCCGCATCATTTCACAGCCTGGCTTACTTTTTCCTCCTCCTAGACATGCTCAAGGAGTTGATGTTCAGTGTGACATATATGGTGCGTTTGGTCCTTCAAGACTTGGAGAGCAGGTAAGATTGTGCAATATATGTATATTACTATATTTCTTGCTTCTTGCTCTATGCTTTTCTTGCTGTTTAATTTTATCAGTCTTTCACTTGTAATATAATTCTTGGTAGTTGCTTGTTCTTTTTTTGGATAACAAAGATCATGGATGTTTACAGGAGCATTTTCTCTTATGTTGTAGAAACATTAGTGAACATATTTGACCAGGATGCTTATGAAATGTTTGCAGATGGAAGTGTCAGCCCATCAAGTTAATGTAGAAGCTACAGCCCAAGGTGTAGCATCATTAATGTGCATTCATGGGCCTGATGTAGAATGGAGAATTTGTACTCTTTGGGAAGCTGCCTATGGTCTACTGCCTCTCAGTTCTTCAAGTGTTGATTTGCCTGAAATGGTAGTAGCAACTCCTTTGCAACCACCAGGTTTATCATGGAATCTGTTTCATCCACTTCTTCGAGTTCTTGAATATCTACCTCGTGGAAGTCCATCGGAGGCCTCTTTGATGAAAATATTCACTGCTACTGTTGAAGCAATCCTGCAAAGAACTTTTCCTGCAGAAGTGCAGAGGGAACAGACTAGAAGAATACGAAATTCTCATGCTGGTGTTGGACTTCCTTCCAAGAATCTTGCTGTGGCTGAGCTCCATGCAATGATTCATTCATTATTTACAGAAACTTGTGCTTCATTAGAGCTTGCTTCTCGTTTACTTTTTGTGGTTCTTGCTGTTTGTCTTAGACATGATGCTGTCCAGCAAGGTAGCAGAAAAAAAACGATAGGGGTACTTTCAGATTGTATTGTGAATGATCAACAGGAGATTAATGGAAAGCAAAGCTTTAGTAGGCACAGGACAAACAAAGAGAGAGGGGCAGTAGCAACCTTTGATTCATATGT
Source organism: Sequoia sempervirens (assembly GCA_007258455.2). Lineage (NCBI taxonomy): Eukaryota > Viridiplantae > Streptophyta > Pinopsida > Cupressales > Cupressaceae > Sequoia > Sequoia sempervirens. Next base: position 7,318 of record VDFB02257219.1, on the reverse strand, counting down.
TCTTGCAGCTATTTGTGCTTTGGCATGTGAAGTTCAATTGTTCTCTTTTACATCACCAATGGTAGCATGCCCACCGCTATCTCTTTTACATCAAGTAGATAAACCGATTAGATCCCGTGGACCTATTGGAATGTTTCCAAATGGGATGTGTTCTGCAGTAAATCATACAAGAAGGTTATTAGGTATATTAGAGTCCCTTCTGTCACTAAAGCCATCTCTTGGAATTAATCCAATGAGCTACAGCTCTAGTGAGATAGTTGCTGCAGCTATGGTAGCTGCTCACTTATCAGACCTTCTTGGCAGGTCAAAGGCTTGCATGCATGCACTATCTGTTGTAATGAGATGCAATTGGGATCCTGATCTGTGTTCCAAAGCCTCATTAGTTCTTGGTCTCATTGATGTTAATGGAAAAGCTGAATCACATGTCCAATCTGAGGCAGAAGATAAAGCTAATATAAATAGAGTTGCTTCTGTAGAAAATGCTCAGGTGCAATTGGCATTTATTCAAAGCCATGAAGAAAGCCCCACGTTACCCTTGGGAACTTTCCCCCATGGGCATGAGAAGATCACTATAAAAAGTGAAGATCAAAGTCTTGTAAATGTAGCGATTGGTTATTGTAGAAATAATAATGCTAATGTACCAATGGATGCATCAGATAAAGCTACTCTTTGTACCATGGAGAGACATAAAGGGGTGAATGGTAATGTAGGGAGCTTCGTTAAAGCAGTGCTTGAAGAGAAAGAAGATCTGTGTGTAGCTGCCATACCATTAGTCTGGCAGAGGCTGATTACAGCTCCTGAAATGAAAACAAGTGCTGAGAGTACATCGGCTAAACAAGGTTGGAGGCAGGTAAGATGTAGTATATTTCTATTTTGTTTGATGGTAGATCAAGTTGACATGGATATATCTGCTAGATCGTTTCATGCATGCATAGACCAAAATAATAAAGTTCATATTTAAATTTTTAGTCTGTATCATATTTCTGTTTATTTTGAGTTGCTGTCATATGTTGCTAATTGTTTTTATCATGAACATAATATTAAAACTATTTATCCTGTAATGTTAATCAAGAAATAAGGTACATACAAAATTCTGGTGGCCCAATTAAAAATAGCCAGCTTTTGAGGCTCGTAGTGCTGCATGTGCTACCTTTAAATGCCATCGCCATTCTTAATGCAACTCATTAGGTGAACCTGAAAGCTAACAGACTTTCATTGTTATTTTCTAAGTTGCTGGTTCTGGTCTTGGTTTAAGTTCGCATTCACGGGTTCAGCTAATTTTTTTGGGGGGTTTGGGTTCGTTCGTACAAAAAACATGTAAAAATCATATATATATATATATATATATATATATATATATATATATATGTAGCCTAGAAGCATGACTTAGGATTAGAATATCACACACACACACATATGCATCCTAGAAGCATGACTTAGGATTAGAATATCACTCTCTCTCTCTCTCTCTCTCTCACACACACACACACATATATGTAGCCTAGAAGCATGAATTAGGATTAGAATATCACATAGTATATATATGCAGCCTAGAAGCATGAATTAGGATTAGAATATCACATAGCATCATATAAACGACAAAAACACCATAAACTTGAATGCCATTTAAAACATGCGTGATAACTATTCATTGTTCAAACTTCAAGTTCAATATTAAGATAATAATATCAAGTTCAACATTTTTAATCATCAAATGTATTTTCTAAATCATCAATATCATTGTCATCTTTAGATTAGATGATGTAGGAACATTAGATGAACCACAAGCAGTGCTAGTGCCACTGTCACTTGCACTAGTAGTGTGCTCATGCTGGTTTTCAGACTTCTCAAATGCAATATGGTGGGAATATATTTTTCGGTTAAGGGAAAAATCTATTGTTTTTTGCATTACCCAAATCAACTATTAATTTCAAAAATGGAGTTTAAGCACAAAACAGCAGAGTTACAAACTGTTTGACGTAATGCCTAGAATATTCAATTGGTAAAATTAAAAAAAAAAAATTGGTACAAAACTTGCTGAGTAAAGTGCAAAACAGGGTAGCTTGTTACAGGTGCTTAGTAGCGTGGATTGATGTCTCGAGTGGGTTGGTACCTACAAAATTTGTAAGAGTTTTATTTTATTTGAGGTTGGATTTGGATAGTAGATCCAAGTAGTCTTTTCTTAGTGGTTTTCTCCCGAAAGGTGTTCCACATAAATCTTGTGTTCTTATTTGTTGATGGTGTATTTGAAGTTATTGTGGTTATTATGAAAAATTAAAAGATAGTCTTATACTGATTCAACCCCTCCCCAGTATAAGTGTATGCTCATTAGTTTGAATTTCCACACAAGCCCTTCTAAATAGCCATTCCTGGCATCCAACAATGATAAGAGACAAAGAAGTCTTTACTTCCTATATTTTAAATACACGAGTTATAGCAAAAAAAATTCCCCTTAGATGGACAAAACTGTCCTTGCCACAATGATGACAAAGTGAATCCTTATGAGGTTTCAATGCCCATGTTAAATATCACAATTTGTCAACTTAATTCCAATTAGCTCATGAAACGAACCTTTTTAGTTTGGACTTTTTGGACATGCTCTGTTGACAATATTCCTTATACATTTTTTTATAACTAAATTTTCAAGTACTGTATTATATTTGCACCACTGTCCCCTTGCTGTCCCCAAATTTTGGACCATAATCATTGTGTCCCTGCATCGCCATGTTCTAAAACTCTATGAAACTATGGAGAATAGCCTTGAAGAATTGGAGACAAGCATTTATGTAAACTGAATTTGAAATTGCCGTAATATGGAAAAAGCTTTGATATGGCAAACGTATATGTAAACTGAATTTGAAATTGCACTAATATGGAAAAATCTTTGATATGGCAATCATTTATGTAAACTAAATTTGAAATTGGCAACATTGGTGCTAAAATTTAATCGTTGAAGAGAAATCAAGTTGAGCAAGTTCAATGGCTTGAACTATTCCAATTACATCAGGTACAACATGATGTGCTTGAGAACTTGAATGATGAGGCAATTGAACTAGACAATCATGCGTTCTTTTTGTTTGGGTAATAATCAACAAGTGATACTAAATCCAGCTAGTTTGAAGAGAAATTGTGAGAGCAACCTAGTGTGCTATGTGGCACAAGTGCAATGTCCCAACATGATCTCAAGCATCCAAAGCAAGTATTTGAAGAGGGAAGAATTTGAAATATTTGGGTGAGAAGTCTTGAACACTTAAAAAATTTGACTCATAGAGTGCCACCTTTCAAAAAAGGGAAAATGGGGTTCATGGGAAATGGAGGATGAAGTGGTAATCAACACTTGGAATTTTTTCAAATTTATGTATATTAAGGTCCTATTTAAAAAAGTTGGACAAAATCATAGTGAAAAAATGAAAACCTCCAAACAAAAGGTAGAAACTTCAAAAAATTTTGTTGGGCTTTGAAGTATTGCTGTTGAGTATGGGATGTGTCCAAAGTGAGGATGGGATTTGAGAGTTCACAAATTAGCAACAAATCTCAAAAATTAATCAAAATAAAAAATTAAATACTAGCCAAGTTAGTAAAAACAAGCCTAGTTAGATGGAAATAAAACCATAATAGGAGACAAGAACTTGTTGGTTGAAGAATGAGTGATTTGGACAAAACACAAGGCATGTCTAAGACTAGTAAGTTTGGCGGAAGAAATTTTCTTGACCAATTCCAATTAGCTCATGAAACGAACCTTTTTAGTTTGGACTTTTTGGACATGCTCTGTTGACAATATTCCTTATACATTTTTTTATAACTAAATTTTCAAGTACTGTATTATATTTGCACCACTGTCCCCTTGCTGTCCCCAAATTTTGGACCATAATCATTGTGTCCCTGCATCGCCATGTTCTAAAACTCTATGAAACTATGGAGAATAGCCTTGAAGAATTGGAGACGAGCATTTATGTAAACTGAATTTGAAATTGCTGTAATATGGAAAAAGCTTTGATATGGCAAACGTATATGTAAACTGAATTTGAAATTGCACTAATATGGAAAAATCTTTGATATGGCAATCATTTATGTAAACTAAATTTGAAATTGGCAACATTGGTGCTAAAATTTAATCGTTGAAGAGAAATCAAGTTGAGCAAGTTCAATGGCTTGAACTATTCCAATTACATCAGGTACAACATGATGTGCTTGAGAACTTGAATGATGAGGCAATTGAACTAGACAATCATGCGTTCTTTTTGTTTGGGTAATAATCAACAAGTGATACTAAATCCAGCTAGTTTGAAGAGAAATTGTGAGAGCAACCTAGTGTGCTATGTGGCACAAGTGCAATGTCCCAACATGATCTCAAGCATCCAAAGCAAGTATTTGAAGAGGGAAGAATTTGAAATATTTGGGTGAGAAGTCTTGAACACTTAAAAAATTTTACTCATAGAGTGCCACCTTTCAAAAAAGGGAAAATGGGGTTCATGGGAAATGGAGGATGAAGTGGTAATCAACACTTGGAATTTTTTCAAATTTATGTATATTAAGGCCCTATTTAAAAAAGTTGGACAAAATCATAGTGAAAAAATGAAAACCTCCAAACAAAAGGTAGAAACTTCTAAAAAATTTTGTTGGGCTTTGGAAGTATTGTTGTTGAGTATGGGATGTGTCAAAGTGAGGATGGGATTTGAGAGTTCACAAATTAGCAACAAATCTCAAAAATTAATCAAAATAAAAAATTAAATACTAGCCAAGTTAGTAAAAAACAAGCCTAGTTAGATGGAAATAAAACCATAATAGGAGACAAGAACTTGTTGGTTGAAGAATGAGTGATTTGGACAAAACACAAGGCATGTCTAAGACTAGTAAGTTTGGCGGAAGAAATTTTCTTGACTCATCTATTTGAAAGAAAAATTATTATCCGTATGCACATATTGTAGCCTTTTTTCCTTTCACACATCCTACCACTCTTTCTCCCATCCTTGTAATGCATACTAGTTTCTAATAATATGTCCTAGCCAAGCTGTACTACCCCATAACAAACCTGTCCCAACCTCCAAACCAACTATCTAATGTCCTCACCCATTTGTCTCACTACTTGGTCTTAGATCCTTCTATACTTTTCTCTCTACTTCTTACCCTTATACTCTCCTCACTTTGCCTTACCGATTGAAGATGAAAATAGATCCATCTAGGCCCTCGTGTAGTTTGTCTAGGAACATAGTCCTTTGGGAGATGTAGGGTTTGTTGGGGGCCTAAATATTCCTTGTAGAAAAGTAGGTTTGTTGAGGGTCTAACTTAGTCCTTAGGGAGCAATTTTCATTCAAAGGTCAAATCATTCAGTTGGGCACAAGGTAGTTGTCAAAGGCACATGATTTTGAGGGCCAAATAATCCAACGAGGAAATGAAATTTTCCATGCTAAAGGATGAATCCATTTCTTTACAAATAAGAATCTATCAAGCTAAAATAAAATTTTCAAAACAAGTGTTAGAGAAACAAAAAAGGAAATTAAGTGAAAAATGAAATGACAAAATGAAACTAAACTTTCATTTAAGAGGAAAGAACCAAGAATGAAACTAATTTAAGATTTATTACCAAGAAAGTAAGAAGGAAAGATGTCTAAACTCTCAACATAAGCAATTCAATTTTAGAAGGATATAAGAGAGCTTAGTTCAAAATCAACAAACAATTCAAACTAGTTTGTCTCCATTAAAAACATTTAAAAAATTATCTAGATAAACAAGTCAAACAAAAACAAATCTGAATATTAATTACCAATGAGAAATTACTCCAATTAAAAGAGTCCAAGGGTTTGAAAATTCATAATTAGGAATTTAGGAGTGTAGTATTGAAATCCCAATGTAGGTAGTTATTGTTTGATGGAGAATCATGACTTGTGGAGAAGGCATTTCAGCAAGCAATTGTTTGAGTACATTCCGACATCATAGGCTTACATTGGACTCTTACGCCAATCAACCTTCAATAAGTTACTAAACCTCAGTAGGGACATCAACATGCTTAGAAATGTGGGTTGCCTAGTCTAAAATATACACTAAAAACGAGCAATACTATTGCAGTATGAATAGTGATATATACAACAATGTAAGCATGCATAATAGAGAGAAACACAAGTGTAAGTAACAATGGTTGTATCGGTTGTCACTCTAAGAATGCCTTGGAAGTTTGAAGCCTAGTCTTAGTTGCAACATTCAATTATGTGGGATTTGCAAGATAGAGATAATTCTCTAGAGAAGGTCGGTTCCTTTCTAAGTCTAAGTGCAGGTGATGATCCAACTCAACACAGATAAAAACTAATGCCCATTCCTACTCTAATAACTCACAGGGAAAGGAAGGAGAATAACTAAAAGGTAAAGATGATGATGCACCCAAGAGTTAATTGAATTCTTTTTGTACTCATAACAACACATGAAACCTATGAAAGTTCACACAAATCTTAGTTTTCGCCAGCTCCTACAAGCATGTATGAAGGTAATGGGTTTGACAAGCACTAAGAGGGAGGGAGATAACCACAATAGACCTTAAAATAGGCTTAAAGGACTAGAAATCCATAAATAACTCCTACAAATTAAGTATACACAACTTGCATCTCACAAAAGAGACAAAATATCATTCATACATGAGGTAAGAACACCTAATCAACATTGCAAGGGAAGCGAAAGGATTCACAAACCATGTTGTTAAGTGAAAGAATACACACCATACAAGAATGATGAGAAAAGGTTAAAAAAAACTTATTTTATTGATTAGAAGGCTTGAGCAAGTTTTACAACTTTAGAAAGAGAAGAAAATTATATTAGAAAGAAGTTTTCTCTTCTCTCTTCTGTTACTTTTATGAAACTCCTAGCTTTTTTCTTTCTGTCCTATATATACCAAATATAGGAGAGAACTTTTGGGTCCTTAATACCTTCACACACAGATGCCATATCTTCCATAAATTTCATGACCCACCATGGGTGCATTGTAGAGAATGCCCATGACCTAGCTATCATTTTCATTAATGCTTTATGCAGAAAAATGTCCCTTCAAGATCTAAAGACAGCTAGAATTGGAGAAAAATATCCTTTGTACCCTTGCCATACCTCTGAGCATTGATGGTTCATAGAGTTGAGTGCAAAGACTAGAAAATCATCCATTAAATCTGCTAAAATAGTGGCCTGGAAATGGTGTATCAACTATCGGGCTCTACAATAATAATTGTGGTATGGGCTATGTCGCTTTTCTTCTTTGAATTTGTGCCAACCTGTATAAATAATGATTTCTGGGCGGCATCGTATCTAATCTAGTAGTTGACAAGCCAAATTGGGTCAT
>VDFB02257218.1:0-29352 GCA_007258455.2 Sequoia sempervirens | reverse complement strand
TGTTCTGATGCTCTTCTCCTTGCTTGTTTTGTAGGAGGAACATCGAGACTAAACAGTGGTGACTTGGGGAGATTAAGCGAATACTTGGAGAAAATGGCTCTGTTGAGACTTCGTATGTACCCAGCTCAAGTGACAATGAAGAAATGTTTTCAAAACTCAAGATGGAGAAAAGAATGGAAACCCAAACAATTCAAAGTTGAAGAACAACATCAAGGAGGAAAATCATCGTCGAGCAGGAAAAATAAAGTTGTAGGCTTGATGTTCAAGAATTTGAAGCAGTGGCGACCAGATTCATCCGGCTTGCAGTCAAGAAGAAAATCAAGAACAGTGCGAACGTGTTTCAAAGCTGGAATCTTCTAGAAGGATGATGGACATTAATGGCTCATTTATTACCCCACTCCTCTTAGTGGCGGTTTTTAGGGTGAATCTTGTTTAGGGCTGAGGTGGCACAATCTAGGGCATCCAGCCGATTGTAATCTGAGCCGTCCGTTGGACTTGGCCAGCTATATAAAGGGGCATCCCCCCTTCATTTGTATCTCATTAGAATAGACATTAAGTTAGACAGTAGACATAGAGTAGAGGGACAACTTAGAAGTAGCTTAGTATAGATTGATAGTGTAGTTGAAGAAGGAAAGTTTTCCTTTGAAAACTTTTGCAATAGATTGTTGTGTAAAACTTTCATAATAAAAGATCTTTTCATTGATGGTGAAATTCGTCTTTGTTATGGATAGCTAGCGAGGTTTCTTCATCCCTTCTACTTCAAGTAGCATAGAGTAGCGTAATTTCATTTTTATGCAAGTAGATGTTAGTTGTGGAATGTGGTGTTCAATTTGAGCAAACTTCGTCTATCCATACCACTAGTGTGTTCGTTGATGGTGAATGGGCCTTGTGTGGTCAACTGGAATATCGTGTACTTAACTTCGATCATGATTTGTATGTTTATATGCGTCGTTGTGATGGTATTTTCATGCTAAGTTGTGATCTGAACACCTTGAGCTACTCCTCTGAAGATTGCACCGGTTCTGTGGAGGCTGTCCGAAGCGAGGCAAAGTAGAGCCTAGTTGAGGCTTGTGAAAATTGATCACCATGTCCCACGCCTTAGAATAAATTTAGACTCTCTAAACCCTGCAACCATTTTAAATTCAGTACTTTCTGGTTAGTATAGGAAACCCATGCTTCATTGATAAATCTATCGAATTGTGAAAACCCCTTCCTCTGCTATTGAACAATTCTGTAAGTCCCCTTGAAATACCAGCAAATCACATCGAGCCAACTGAGACTATTCGCACTAAAGGAACCTTGGAGTTGAACGCATGAACTTTCTTGCAATCTTAGCGTGCGAAATACTTTGATCAAGAGAGGATAGGGTAGCCGTTGGCGACTTTATTCTGCGTTGGTGCGGTCACGAAAAACACATCAACAGGTGGTTGTAGCTTCTTTGAGGTGGGAAATCTCAAAACATGACATTAAATAGTGCATGATAAGAAGCATCCAACATTAAGTTAGGCCAATGTGTACACAACTCTCCCACCATAGGAATTATAGATCCCATTGATCAGTGCCACCTCACCCACGACCTGCTTGTACCTCTCTGACCTTGTTGTGACATTTTCACACATCACCCCATTCAAGATGGGGACCCCCTAATTCTTGCTCCATTCGGGTCTTTTGGCTTTGGTTTTGCGTCTCTCTCTCCCTATTTCCTCTGTCTTTCCGGTGATGTCCCTATCTTTTGGCCTAAGTTGAAGTTTTGGCTAAATCTGGAGTGCATTTTTATCAGATTAGGGTTTTCATTCTTCAGGCTAGTTTGGGGTTAATTTAAGTGAGCAAATTGAAATCTGAGCTTGGCACTGCGTTCAGGAAGCTTCAGGCAAGTCCCCATTAAATTTTCACTGAATTCTGACAAACTTACTATTTTTAGTAAGTACTCAATTTGGAACCTTTTCCTTTGGATTTTTGAAATTCTAACTGCTACACCACGTTTAGGGCACTTCAAACTGCTTATATCTGCAAAATTTGAGCAAATTCTGACAACTTTCTATTTTTAAAAGTTCTGGATTCGTGAGCCAATTTTAGGGTTTGCATGTATGATTTTTCAATGCATGTCTGGATAATCTTTCTGGGTTTTTCAAGAGCTTCGCGATGGTATAACATGCAAGTCAAGTTGATCGCTTTTCAGGCACTTACTATTTTTAGCAGGTACCCGCATGCAAACCAGTCTTTAGAGTTTTTTCTGGGTTTTTTGAGATCTCTCGGGCAATATGACATGCAACCACGTCCGGTAATTAGTTGACCACCTTTTCAGGCACTTACTATTTTTAGCAGGTTCACTCCAGCAACCCCCAGACCTTCAGCTTCATGAGCAGAGCAGTTCAGAACAGGAACGGAGTCAAACGGAGGTCAATAGAGGCACATGCAAGGGAAATTAGGGTTTCCAACATTGGTAACTAAAATGAGGGGTAAAACTCGAGAAAAGTAAAAAACTGATGTATCCCATTGCGATCAGCATCCTTCAAGGAGTCTGCTGCAAAAATTTGAGCATAATCTACATACTTACTATTTATAGTAAGTCACCTTCGGAACAGGGCTAAAAATAGCAGGTCAACACAAAAGACAAGTGTGAATAGGTCAAATAGGTCATGAGGATCACATTGGGAAAATTTCAAGCCAAGAGGGGTTACAGAGGTTCGAGAATCAAAAGGTTACTAAAAATAGAAAGCCAAAGCAAAATTGGCTAAGTATTCAAGAGTCACCCTCAGAGGTTTCCTTAGCACTCCAGACGCAAAAACACTTAGGGCATGTCAAATGGAATCACCACCCCTCATATGCACCTAGCTTGACACAAGCCTAAATGCGCCCAAGAAGGAGTAAAGTTGCCTGACACCCTGTGAAATGTGCCCTCATCTGGAAGCAGACCCCTCAATATGCGCCCATGATAATAGGTTGGCTTGAAAATCTCTAAGGCTTGGAAATATGAAGCTCGCCCCCTCAAATGCGCCTAGCAATGGAAAATGGAAACACCACCTATAAAATGCGCCCTCAGGATGGAAGCACATGGTCTCATATTCGCCCAAGGGAAAAAGGATAAGTGGAAAAGTTTCTAAGTGTTTGAAAGTGGAAACTTGCCCCTCCATATGCGCCCAAGTCATCAAGGTGAATGAAAATTTCCTAAGTCATAGAAAAATGGAAGAACACCTTGTCAAATGCGCCCATGAGGAATGAGGTGAAGAAAACGCCTAATGCATGTCAAAGTGGAAGCAAGGGGTCTCATATGCGCCCAAGGTAGTGTGTTAGTGGAGATTTTTTTTCAAGGCGTAGTGAAATGGAAGTGCACCCCCCCAAATGTGCCCATCTTATAAGGGTGGCATCAAGAGGTTTCTATGGCGTGAATTCTAAATGGCATCACCACTCCCCAAATGCGCCCAGCAATCAAGTGGGAATAAGGAAATTTTCTAAGGCAATGAAACTTGCCTAACCCCCCTCCATATGCGCCCAAGTTGTCAAGATGGTATAAAAAGTTTCTAAGACAGAAAAAGGAAGCTAGGGATCTCATATGCGCCCCAGGAAGAAAGAGTAAGTGAGAATTTTTCTAAGTCATGAAAATGTTAGGAGACCCTTCAATATGCGCCATCTTGTGAAGGAGATAGATTTTTGCCAAGGCGTTGAAATGTGAACTAGACGCCTCCAAATGCACCCAAAGTTGGAAAAGTCAAGATGAACATTAGTGGAAAATATTTTCAAGGGTGAAAATATTAAATGAACCCCTTCAAGTGCGCCCATGAGTAATAAAGTTGAAAAATATTTTCTAAAGGGGAGATTTTTTTTTTTTTAAGTTTGGACTAGAATATTTTCTAAGGGGGAATTAATTTTGAAATTATCACGCCTTGCCTTGTGATTTTAAAATGGACGCTGGGCTTATGATTGATAAAATTTTCTAGAAGAAATAAAATATTTTTAAGGCTGATGGATGAAATAAAATGCGCCTAAGTCTTTTGAGATAAATTCTTTTAAGGCACATGATTTAATATTTTCCAAGATGTGGTGAAGTACCGCCTATGCTTGAAAGATGAATTCTTCTGAAATTTCAATGGGGTGAAATTTTCAAATGTTTGAAATAATAATTGTTGCAAATTGCCAGAGGAGGGCAAATTTGAACTTCTGCAGAGTAGTGGAGGAAGAATTAAATGAGTTTGCTAGAATGGGCGTTCTTCTAGAAGTCGAAATATTCTCAGAGCCAATTATAAGAGCTATGAAAATTTTCATTTCTCCTCACCAGCTGCAAGTGCAAATTTGAGACTCTAAAGGTGAAGAAAATCGAAGTTGGAGAAGTTGTTGAAAGAGCAAAGAAATTTCTAAGTGTTGAGGGGATATTAATTTCGTTGGAGAAGTGTTGAGGTTTGAAGTCAGAATTTCAGTGCCGAAGGCTTTTCTTTTTCAAAGTTCGCTCCATATTTTGGTCATCACGAAGTTAATCTATTTTCTAAGTTGAATTTCTAATGAATATCTTTTATTTTTGCAGGATGGTTGAAGTAAACAGAGGAGCGACTACAAGAGCAAACAAGGCTGCAAATATTGAATCTAGCAAAGCCAATGTGTCCAGGCAAGCAGTGATCAAGAAGTTGAGCAAGCCATTTCTTCCGGAGTCAAAGTTTACTTCGAAGTTGGCAGAGCTAAGTGACACAAATCTTGGCTCATTCAATCTGGGAGCACTCAGAGGACGAATGCATGGGATGGGTGATTATCCTTCGTCAGTCACAGCGCATAATATTGTGAAGAGTGGACTTTATGCAGCTGTCGCTTTTCAGCCAGCCATTCGATGTCCAGAGTTGATCATGGAGTGCGCCAATTGCTATAAACCAGAGCGAAGAACAATTGTTTCACCTGATGGCAAATTGTTTGCAAATCTCATGCCTGAAGCCATTGGGGAGGCATTTGGAATTCTTGCTTCTGAGGAGATGATTTACAGAACGAGAGAAAGGGCTGAAAGGATGTATGCTTCTTCTTTTGAGAGGTGTGCAGGATTGATAAATTCTGTTTGGATGCAGAAACCCAAGCCTACTCGCACCAAGTTTCCCAAGCAGATAATTTCAGTGTTCCACGGGGACGTGTCCCCCCCCCAAAAAACCCGTGTTTCCTAGACGGGGGCATCTCAGAGACTTGGGGACTTGGCGGGGATGTCCCCCCACCAACCCACCACCAGCACCACCATCCCACCACCAGTGTTGATGTCTCCAAGATGCTGCTAGGACTTCGAGGACGCTGGGGTGTCCTCAAGACATTTAGGGGACTCCTAGTTGTTTCCAAGATGTATAATTCTTATACTTATACATCTTTTTATAACTATTTTTTCAAGTACTATATGTATTTCAGCACCTTGCCGCCCCTCGCCGCCGTCCCCTCACCGTCCCCCCGCCGCCCCCAAACTTAGACCCCTCGTCCCCACGTCCCCGAAACACATCCCCTACCATCCCCCCATCCCCGAAACCCCATGGAACACTGGATAATTTCAGATAATGTAAAGCAAGAATATTGTGACCTGATTATGATGCTCAACAAGGTGAACGGAAGTCCCCAATCATATATCTTCGAGCTTTGGATGTTCTATTTCATCAGCATTATGTTAGAAGGCAAAGACCATGTAGATTGGGCGAGGATGATAAGTGATAATATACACGAGCAGTTTAGAAATTTGAGAAGAACGAAAACCTTTTATATGAGTTCATATGTAATTTATATGCTGGCTCAAATGACAAAATACAGGGAATTATCTTACAAGGAGCTGATTGGGTGTGGTCCTAAGCAATTTAAGATACATGAGGCTTGCCCGCAGTTGCACCTGAACAACACCTCTCACTACAAAAGAGTCAATGATGCCTTCACGATGCACATTACCAGAACTCTTCAACGGAGAACTCATCAAAGAATATCAAAGGAAGCTCAGGAGCTAATTGAGAGGTATGGATGTTGGTTTATCCAATTTCCGAAATTCGCCTACATTAGGCTACAGGGGTTCACATCTTATCCATATAGACTACCAAGATACCCCATGAACAGAATATCGATGCTAGAGATATCTAGGCAGCTCATTGCCTATGATAAAATTCAGAAAAAGAAGAAGAAAGGAGGACTAGACTTCCCTATCATCCTGGGAAATTCAGATGAAGTTTGTCCCACCTTGCAAGCAGCCAAGGAAGCTGAGGATGAGTTGCAATTTTTCCACCTCTCGTACCACACTTGTAGGCAGGATTATGATCCTCACAGGCATAGTTTGCAGACTCTTGAGGACTCTGCGGACTCGCTGCGGACTCGCGAGTCCCCAGCCCTCCCGAGTCGACTCGCCACGGACTCGGGAGTCGAGTCCAGGAGAGTCCTGGCTCGGGACTCCCGAGTCCCGAGCCAGGACTCTCCTGCGCGGCTGGGAGTCCATAAAACATAAAAACGCCTTCTTTTCTTTGATTTTCTGTTTCATTTTCACAGTCTAGGTTGCCAATACAGGTCTGCAAATTGATTTGGAGCTGATTGAAGCCAAGAGAATGAGCTAAAAGGATCAAAATAGAGTCAAGTAAGTGATCTAACACTTCTTTTTTTTAATTTTCTTTCATTCAAAATCAAAAAATTCAAGAGAAATAAGGGGAAATGCTGCCAAATTTTTTTCTATTTTCTTTAATAGCCTAATTCCTACAATTTCTAACTTGGTTTTGCATTCTTTTTTTTTGCAATTGTTTGAAACTTTGAATCATATTTATTTGCTGATTTTTTAGCAAACCCTAACTGATTTTTTTTTTTGTTTTCCATGTTGAACTTCCAACAATGTCATCTTCAAATACAAGGGGAAATAGAAAAGACCCTGCATGGAAGTATGGAATTCCAGGAAATAAAAAAGGTGAAGTGACATGTATTGAATGCCAGAAATGGATGACAGGAGGAATAAACAGATTAAAATACCACCTTGCTAGAATACTTGGGCAAAATGTGGAGGGATGCAAGAATACTACTCCTGAGATTATTAGAGAGATGAAGGCCCTTCTTGCTGAATATGAGCTTAAAAAAGAGGAAAGACAAAAAACAAAGGATGCCCTAACAACAGTGATGAGTGGATCCCAATCCCAATCTACACCCTCTATGCCCCATGGTGCTGCAAGTCCAAGCTTCCGTGCTCCACATTCATCTTTTGGTGAGAGTCCTGATGGTTCCTTTTCTATTGCTAGTGCTAGTCAGGGTCCTTCATCAGGACCAAATTATTTTATTCCACGTAATGTTCCAGGAGCACAACCTTCACTTGAAGGTACCAATTGGAATAAGTAAAAGCATCAAGAAGCTAGGATGGCTGCTGCAAACTTTTGGTACTACAATAATCTACCTTTCAATGTTGCAAACAGCCCATATTGGGAAGGTTTGGTGAATGCCCTTACAGTTGCAGGAAAGGGGTTTAAGACCCCATCATCTAGAGATTTGAGTGGGCCATTGCTAGAGGAAGCCGTAAAGAATACACGGCTTGTGGTTGATGAGCAAAAGAAATTTTGGAGAAGAAAAGGTTGCAGCATTTTATCTGACGGGTGGACAGATGGACGAAATAGAACTCTTCTTAACTTTTTAGTGTCCTCTAATGGTGGATTGGTGTTCCTAAAATCAATGGATGCCTCCCATGAAATCAAAAATGCTGAGACTTTATGCAATCTGTTAGATGATGGTCCAAGAGGTTGGAGTTGATAATGTTGTCCAAATCATCACGGACAACGCAGCTGCTTATGTAGCTGCAGGTAGACTACTTATGGAGAGGTATCCCACAATTGTATGGTCTCCATGTGCTGCACATTGCTTGGACCTATTGCTAGAGGACATTGGGAAGATTTCATGGGTCAAAAAAGTGGTTGAAGATGCAAAAAATGTTACAAAATTTATCTACAACCATACTTGGGTGCTTTCTTTGATGAGGAAATTCACAAATGGCAAGGACCTTGTACGACCTGGAGTGACACGATTCGCTAGCCACTTCCTCACATTGCAAAGCATTCTTGGTGCCATTGGTCATCTCAAGCAAATGTTTGTGTCCGATGCTTGGAAGGAGTCCTCATTTTACAAGAAACCTGAAGGGGAGAGGATTGTTGCCATAGTTTTTGATGAGACATTCATCAAAAATGGAGAGGAGTTGATGGGGGTAAGTAGCAATCACACAAAAAAAAATTATACATGATAATCTATTTGCTGTTTTTATTTTTTGAGGGGTTAATTTTGTTATAATTTAACATTTGTTTTCATTTTTTTAGGTGACAGAACCTTTGGTGAGGGTTCTTCGTATGGTGGATGGAGATGGCATGCCAATGGGTTTCATCTATGAGGCCATGGATAGGGCCAAAGAGGCCATATCACGTTACTATGGTGGCAACAAAAGGAAATATGAAATCATATGGCGCATCATTGATCGAAGATGGACACACCAACTCCACCAGCCGATTCATGCCTTTTCCTACTTCCTGAATCCGAAGTTCTACTTCTCGGAAACATTTAAGGCAGATGAGGAGGTCATGGATGGTCTTGTCACATGCATTGATAGGATGGTGCCTGATCATGAGCTGAGAGATAAGGTGCTTGATGAGTTGGAGGTGAGATTTGTTATATCTTATTTATGAAATTGCAATGTTGAGCCTTGACTATCTTCTATGAATTTTCTATATTTGATTTACTTCTTTTTTTATCTATTCAAGGTTTACAAGGGTGTAGAGGGGAGACTCTTTTCCTCCCAACAAGCAATTGAAAGAAGAGGAAAACAGCAACCAGGTAAAAAATGAAATTAGAAACTTGATTCTTACATATAGATTTTTTACTTTATTCTTATTTCTTAATACTTATATTTTTTAAACATGTTTTTGTAGATCTATGGTGGGAAAACTATGGTGCTAGCACACCAAATCTTCAAAAGCTAGCCATACGTGTCTTATTGCAGCCATGCAGTGCTTCTGGGTGTGAACGCAATTGGAGTCTATTTGAGAACATTCACACAAAGAAGAGAAACAGGTTGACTCAGCAGCGCTTAAATGATTTAGTTTTTGTTCGGTACAACCTTCGCCTTCGAACTAGAAAGGTGGAGGGTGTTTCACACGAGTCCATCGACTTGGACGACATTGATCCATATGGTGAATGGACTATTAATGAACAAAATGCTGAGGCTGATGTCTTACTTACTGATGAGGATCTTGCTGAATTAGAGAGAGCAGCAGCAGAAGAAGAAGAAGCAGCAAGATTGGATGCCATGGAGGACGACGAAGACACATTTGAATATCATGTTTCCCCTTCTCGATCTCCTAGTCCTCATTTAGATACTATAGCACGGGCACCTTCTAGTTCTAGGCCTTCAAAATTGGCTACCATTGGGAGGGGAAAGAGGAAGATGTAGACTACATGTGGTTATTAATGTTTTCTTCTTTTTGACATGATTATATGTAAACATTTATAAACTTATGATGTTGTTATACATTGAAACCATGAGTATTTGATGACTATGAAATTATGAATGATTAAATTTCAATTATTGAGTGTTTGATGATCATATGACATGTGTAATCTTTGAATTATGAGTGTTTGATAATCAAATTAGGATCTTATGTTCTCTAAATGCATTAATTTGTTCTTGTTTTTTTGTAAAACTACGGTTTTTTTTTTTGCCGAGTCCTTGCCGAGTCTTTTCCCGAGTCCGTGCCGAGTACCCGAGTTCGAGCCATATTTTGGGCTGCCGAGTCCGAGTCTGCAAACTATGCTCACAGGAATATCATAATGGTGTTGAATGAGGAGTTTAGACATAGGGTACATATTGAGGATTTCTGGGCAAATGCGGTGGATGATGCTAAACTAAGGAAGAGAATACTTACCAGGCTACCTCTGAAGATGATCAGAGAATACGAGATTGTTCCGGTTCCAGATCAAGTGGATGAGGACATGAATGTAATACAGCCAAATTATGATTCAGTGAGAAACACAGCAGTCCCTCTCCCTAATTGGTCAAAGCCGGAGATTACAGATTGGGACACATTATGCATACCAGTGTTGACATAAACGAGAAATTGGGTGGAAAGGCATGTGAACAGACTTAAGAGTAGGTCAGTTTCTCTCACTTACAATCTCATGGGTGACCAGAGGCCGCCAACAAGAAGAAAATGAAAGCAGGTCACCCACGCTTCAGAACCACGAAGAGAGGAACAAGTTCAGCAGATGCCTCAGAGAGTTGAGGAAGCATCATCCACACCTTCACAAGCTCGCTCTCCAAGTGTACAAGAGCTCTCATTATTTGCGGACCAAAGAAACAAGTTGAATGAAGAACCAGAGTTACAAGAAGCAAATCAGCCACCCCGTAGGGAGTCAGTTGGTCAAAGTGTCAATGTGCCTAGAAGAGGAAACAGCCACAGATACCCACTTCCATCGGGAGATTGAGGCAGCTTTAGAGGATGAGACTATTGCAGGGCAAGAGGCTCAAGTTTCAAGAGAAGATACCCATCAGCCAGAGATTGATGAGCCTCATCAGGATGTTAATAGAGAAGAAGTGCATGAAGAAGAAGCGAGAGAGGAGAAGCCATTTATTGTTTGTGACCCGGAACAGGCAGTGCCTGATTGGCTAAGGGAAAGAATGAGAAGGGATCCTATTGAGGAGACTAACCCGGCGATTGAGATGGAAGAATTCCTTAGTCAAATCAGTGCACCGCCAGAGAAGAAGGCTAGAAAATTCTCAAAGATTTCTACGGATGAGGATGGTTCTCGCACACTGCATGTGGCCATTCCCAAGATCGAGTGTAATCGAGATGATGTTGTTCCAGAAAATTATGTGGTCACCACTATGGAGTTAGGCCGCCCTACAGGGGCTCAGATAATTGAGTGTGACAACTCCTATTAGGCACTAAAGGACAGGTTGCTCTGAACCGAGGGAAAGTACAAACGATTGAAGAGGGAGCATAGGACATTGGTTGGTTACGTGCAACACTTAGCTCGTCCGTGTGGGCAGGAGAATCCAGTAGTTGACCTTCCAGCGGAACTCCCGAGAGAATCAGTTAGCGGCTTGGAAGACTTGAGGAAGATGGCTCAGGAGGCCGATAAGTGGGTTGGCAATGTTTGCACTGAGACAGAGAAGTTCATGGAGGATCTCGCTCATTCTTATCATCAGGCCTCTAGCATTCTAGCACGCATGGACACCGTTGATCAGGCCTGGAGTGAGACCCATATCTATCAGACTAAGACTGTTCTTCATTTGGAGGCTTTGATGCACATGCCCTTACAGACTTGGTGGAGGGAGGCGTGATACAGGAGGGTGACAGATATGACTTCACCAGTTGGTATTCTTCAGTGGTCACGGGCCGAGGCTTCTTCAATGCGGCACAGGGAGATTCAGCTAGAGTTAGAAAGGCTATGGGAAATATTCTGGAAGGAGTCATGAACACACTCGAGTCTATATTTGCTAGAAGACTAACTTCTGAGGAGATGACTACAGATAGCCTAAAGAACAGATTGGAGCCTTTCTTTTCGATGGTAAGGTCGTTTGTTCAGGATGATTTTGAAAATGTTTCAACCTTCTCCAGCATTTTTCAAAACACTCAGGATGCCTTGGTCGCTTGGAGAAAATCTTGTACTCGACATGCGCAGACAGTCACGGTGCTTGAATTTCAGCTCAACCATATTCCACCTATTTCAGTTCAAGAGGTTGAGGCAGTGTTGGCCAGATTGATCAAATTCGCAGTCAAAGAGAAGGAGAATGGAAACGCCTTGTTGGATGATGACCTTCTAGAGGATGATGGTGGGCATTAATAGCTCATTATGACTTCGGGAGAAAGTGGGAATCTTTTGCTCATTTATTACCCCACTCCTCTTTGTGGCAGTTTTTAGGGAAAAATCTTGACTAGGGCTTATGTGGCTCAATCTGAGCCCTTCATTGTAATTCAATTTGAACCATCCATTGGAATAGGCCAACTATGAAAGGGGCATCCCCCCTCATTTGTACATCATTAGAATATAGAATAGCAAAGATTATAGAGGAAATAGAGCATAGAGGGACAGATAGCATAGCTTAGATTGAAGAGGAAGGAAAGTTTTCAAATTGAATGCTTTGTAAGAAGTTGTTGTGAACACTCCTATAATAAAAAGAGTTATCCTTGCTTGTGGTTTCATCTTTTGTTATGGGTAGCTAGCAAGATTTCTTCGTCCTTCCAATTCACTTAGAATCTTAAAGTAGAACTTAGAGTAAAATAGATTTTGATTCATGCAAGTAGATAGTAGTTGTGGAATGTGGTGGTTGAATTGAGCGAACTTCATTAGTCCATACCACTAGCAAGCTCACTGATGGTGGATTCGCCTTGTGTGGTCAACTAGAATATTGTGTACTTAACTTCGATTACGATTTATATGTTGGTATGCGTCGTTGTGATAGTATCTTCATGTTAAGTTGTGATTTGAATACCTCAAGCTAATCCTTTGAAGATTGCACCAGTTCTGTGGAAGCTATCCAAGGTGAGGCAAAGGAGAGCTTGGTTGAAGTTCGCAAGAGTTGATCCCCACGTTCCACGCCTAGAGTAGACCATAGTATTTATAATCCCTGTAACCATTTAAAA
Source organism: Sequoia sempervirens (assembly GCA_007258455.2). Classification (NCBI taxonomy): domain Eukaryota; kingdom Viridiplantae; phylum Streptophyta; class Pinopsida; order Cupressales; family Cupressaceae; genus Sequoia; species Sequoia sempervirens. The sequence continues at coordinate 16,765 of VDFB02257218.1, read as the reverse complement.
TTCCGCACTTTCTGGTTAGTTTAGGAAATCACTGATAAATCCTTTGAATCTTGAAAACCCCTTTCTCTAGAGTGAACAATTACGTAAGTCCCCTTGAAATACCAGCAAATCACATCAAGCCAACTGAATCTATATCCACTGCATAAAGGAACCTTGGAGTTGAATGCATGATCTTTCGCAATCTTAGCATGCAGAAGATTTTGATCAAGAGAGGATAGAGTGACCGTTGGAAACTTTATTTTGTGTTGGTGTGGTCATAAAACACCCATCAACAGACCTACTCGCTATGGATTGGGTAGGAAGGACTGTGGACCAAAGTCTATCCACCTCCAAATCTATTGGCCTTGAATCACACAGGTCCTATGGTTGATGATGGTGAAGATGGGAAATTTCTAAGCACAAGAGAACCTTAAATAAATTCACCACTCATGGCCACTACCTAAGTGGGGGTGAAACCTCAATTGATGGTAAAGCAATAACAGCCATGAGGATGTTGATCTTGAAGAGCACACAGGAAATACTAAGAAGGGGGGCGGGGGAGGGGGTGCGTGAATTAGTATTTCAAAACTTTTAACCTTAAAAGCATATAACTCAGAAATCAAAACATTAACAACAATATAAACCCCAGAATTACGTGGAAAACCCTTTCGGGTAAAAAACCACGTTGTATTACATATCAGACCTCTAGCATAGAGTCAAATTGGCTTACACATCTCCAAAGTTACTCAGGGTGATGATAAAAGAATACTCTTTAACAATACCATCGAATGATCTTCACTGATGCACATCATGATAAAAAACCCGATATCAGAGTCATATATGAAAACCCACAAAGATCATCATAAAGTGCATATAACCCGATATCAGAGTCATATATGAAAACCCACAAAGATCATCATAAAGTGCATGTTGGTTGGAAATTTTGTATTCTCGTGAAAGCGTACAAAATTGAGATTTCAACCACAGCACGTGAGTTAAACTCTCCTAATTAAGGGAAGGCTCCCCCTTTAACTAAAAAAAAATTAAGGGTAGGACAGCAATCGTTCCTCTTGTTTCAGGAAAGATTACGTTCTTCTCTCTTCACAGAAAAGACACAGTAAATGTTACTAAAACTTGTTACAACAGCTACACAGTGAAATTAAGAGAAAGGAAATAAAGTTTCCTGAAAGCGCAAGGACTTCCGTTATTTCCTCCGGGACGGGAAAACAATTCGATAAGCACAAAGTCTTAAAGAATGAAATCCTATCAACCTTTTTTTTTTAGAACGATTACTTTATGGAAATATACAAAATAAAACAGCTCAAAGACTGAAATTATAATGTATGCTTTCAACTATTCTAAATGAGAAATACTATGAGCGTAAAGACTTATAATTCTTCTCTATTTCTAACACTAACTAAGAATTCAATTCTCAGATTTACAGCACAAAGACTGTAGATATTTAAATTGAATCTCTCTTCAGCAATCTTCAACAATTCTCAAGTAATCACAATATGATATTGATCTAAAATGACATAAGAACATTTGAGATGCAAAACAAGAATTCAGCTCAAAGTCTGAAATTCCAGCTTTTTGATATCACTTGAAAATTTACAATATTTCACTATAAAGCTCAAAGACTTTATGAGTATAAAATTCTGCAGAGTTTTCTTGCTTGCTAAAAAGATAAAAATTACAATAGACCCCTCAAGTATTTATAGGAGGAAGGTCTGGAGAAAAAGGTGGGAGGATCTCAACAAACTTGAGAAAATCTCTCAACCGATAACTAATTGCGATTGACTTATTCAAAATTACAATCCAAATTGTGATTTGTCTTGTAAGATTTTACATGTAATTACATTTTCGAAAATTGCAAGGAAAAGACACTTGCAATTGCAAAATTTGTTTTTACATATATATTGTCGAAAGTAAAATTACATAAAACAATCTAAAACTTAATTTATTTCATTCCTATCTTTGAAAGATAAGAATTTGCTGATGATGGTCTTCAACTCGTTCGGATCTGGACCCAAAGTGTTCTTGGCCACTGCAACTGTCTTCAGAATTACATCAAAGTATCTAATAGTTGCCAATCTATGCTCTTCATAAGAAGTTTGCATTTTCTCAAGGATTGTTTGATGATTGATAAGCTTTTGAATCGAATCCATAGAAAATTGCTCTGATTCCATTTGTTGACGAAGATTGGCTGCCATATCTGAAGTAACTGAATCAGCTTCAAGTAACTCATCTTCTTGATTCAAAACTGTACATGAGATCTTTTCAAAATTTGAAAGAATATCCTGCTGAACTTCGTCATTCATTTCTAAAGTGGCCTGGATATCTTTGATAAGATCTTGAATGACCAATGACCTATTTGTCATAAGTTCCTCAAATTCTATGTACTTTTCCCTATTTGGCAAAATCAAATTGGTGCATAGGATTAGTAAATCAACTTGATCTATCTCATGCCAGATTTTAAAATCTTTTTCAAGCGTTTCCAAACTTTGCTTGAAGGCTTCTAAAGTCTGATTCAGTTTTATCTTTGCTATCCTGACATTCTTGAAAACTTGCAACGTCTTCTCAATCATTGGAACACTTTGCTCAATTAGCTGAGTTATCCATGAATCAATTGCCTTAGCCTTTTGCGCAATTCTTTCTAACTGTCTAACTGATTCATTTGGAGGAGCTGTAGATAGAGAATCAACTGCTTCTGATGATCCTGTAATCCTCTGAATGACTGCAACCAGCTGAGCATTGTCTTCTTTGAGCTTTTCCTTTTTAGCTAAGAGTTCGTTATAGCTTTGTGTCAGAATTGTCACTGAACTCTGAGCATCCTGCATCATATTAGCGTGAGTCTGCTTACCCAATTCCACCCTCGTGAACCTGTAGTCAGATACCTGCATCTCTTCATGCGGTTTATCAACTAAGGGCTCTGCAATTTCAGCATATTTCATCCTGTTGCTGTCAACAAAAACCTGTGAGACTGTTTTAGCTTTCTTTGCAATCACTGGTTTTTGTTTCTTCAATTTTCGGAAATCAAAAATATCAGGAGACACTGCCTGTTTCTTTCTCTTAGGAGCAATTGAATTTAGCCATGGAGGAAGATCCAAGGTTGTCACATCTGAAATGGCAACTGCGGTCTCAGTAGAAATAGCCTCAGTTTGAGATACAACAGAAATTCTTGAAGGTGCCTCAGTTTGTATAGCAACAATGTTTTGCTCAGAAGACAAATTGCAACTAGGATTGGCCATGAAACAATCAAAGTTCGTGACAGACGTATCAATTTCTGGAAGAGTTGTTTCTGACATAGCTGAAAAGATTGGATTGATATCAAAAATACTCTTGAAGTTACTAGGTAAGTTCATCATGGGAGCATTTGTTACAGATGAAGGCTGATTACAAGTCTCTTGTGTTGGAATAGAAGGAACAAAAACGGTAGAGAAAGAATCAACATCACTGTCGATAGGAGACAAAGGAGATATAGCTGATTCTGGTATTGGGGCCTCAATGTGAGGAGTTATCTCACTTAGGATAGTGGAGGTCTCATGAACCTCGTCTTCTTCTTGCTGATTTAATACCTGAATCTGCATTTCATTGACTTCCTTACCCTTTAATGTTTCACTATCCAATGGTTGTTCAGGAGCTCTGCTTACTTTCAGCTTGATTCTGGTACTTGAAGAGGAAGCTCCTTCCTTAGATTGTTCCCTAATTTCTGATTTCAATCCTCTAGGGCCAGCTGGGTCATCTTCAGCTCTAACTCTGATTTTGATGGTCTTGACACCTATGCTTTTGAGCCAAAAATTGGTGTTCGCCAAGACTGATTGGAATCTATCAAAGATAGAGACGGATTCCTTCTGAGACCATTGAATCGCAGGAATGGGAGCATTAGCAACTCCCTGTTCTTCGTACTCAGGATCCAAAATCTGCTTATCATCAATTACTCCCTCTGGAATTAAAGTCAGATTCAGGTCAATGATTTGCTCCAAAGTTAGCCTGCAATAATCCATTTTGTATACATCCTTTTCTGTACGGAGGTCTGCCCAAATGTCTTCGATGCGGTGAACATGGGTGAAGACTCTTTTTATTTTATCCTTCATCCTCCTGTAATCAAAATCCACTCTAGCTTGGAATCTTTTCAATGTTATCTCCTGAAGTTCAGTTTCCATCGCTTTGGCTCTTGAAGAGGTTGTCAAAGAATACCTGCCAATTACCAATGGATTATGTGAAGAAATACCAATTCCAGATTTGTGTTGTGAAGCTTGACGTGAATGAACTGACATCAACTGCCTTCCTAGCTCCATCAAAATGATCTTATCAGTAGGATATCTCGGTAGCATATATGGCTGATCTTCAAAGCAGCCAACTCTCATATAGGTGAATGTTGGAAATTGAAGGAATAAGCAGCCATATTGATTTACCTTATTCCAAGCTGCATCTGACACCCTGTTATTTACCAACTCTTTGTCAAACAAACACATAAAATAACCAAAGAAGGCATCTTGTACCCTTCTATAATGCGCTCGACTTGGAATAAAAGTCAGTTGATCATAATATTTCCATACGGGCACCAATGATCTGTCGCCTTCAGGAGATAAGCCTGGAAAATGTCTCAAGGAAGCTGCTATGTAGACCAAATATGAATTCATATAGAAGGTCAGAGTGGTAGGAACCTGTGCAAGCTGTTCGCACAAACAGTCACTGATTATTTCTCCCCAGAAAATTGGATGTTGTGCTTTTCTAATGACAACCATGAACTTATACATCCAGCTTTCAAACATGTTAGAAACTTTCAACCCTGCAATTCTGCTCAAAAGAGTGATCATGTCATTAACTTCTTCTATAAAATCAGACCGATACAACTTGGGCATACGGGTCGCACAAGGTCGTGATTTTAGAAGCCATTTAGAGTTGATGTGTTTAATACAATCATTCTTTTTCTGCTCAAAATGTTTGTGAGCACTCTTCAATGAAATCTCTGAATAAGTGGTTGCATCAGGTACTCTGAAAACTCTATTGATTGTCTCAGCATCAAGTCTGATAACTACGTTGCCATCATCATCCTTAATTGTCCTGGATTGTCTATCAAAGCGTGCTGCACATGCAAGGACGAATTCTGGTTCAAGGGCAGCAACAGGAAAAGAAGCCACGAGATGGATATGACTTCTCAGCAACTTTTGCATATCAGAAGACGTAGATTTCTCAACCCTTTCAAGAAAATTAGACATATCAACATGCCCTATTTCTGTATCTTTGATCTCATCGATGTTTGAAACAACGTGAGATGGAGAGATCTCATTTTGATATTTGTCGAACTTATACTTCATCTTTTTGCCTGCTGGAGAAGTTGGTTCATCCGTCATTGAACAAGAATCTGCAAGACTGCGGTGAAAACCCCATAAGGTCAGCACATCATCAGCATCAACGTGAGTGGACATGGCGAATCTCAAACCCTAGAACAATGAAATGGACTTTGAAAGAAAAATGGAAGGTGAATGAAGATGAATTCGAAATGGATGAAGTGGTGGAATGGAAAACGACATTTTGTCTCTTTGAAACAGCAAGATAAAGAGATCTCAAAACTTGGATTTGGAATTTCGTCCAAAAAGGTCAACTTATGTGCTTTTTAAGGCAATTCGGGTTTTTGAGTGACTTGAACAATTTCGGAACTTTTTGACACTTTAGCAATTTTTGCTTTTTGCAATTTCGGGATTTTTCAGAGTTTTGACAATTTTCTCAAAGGCAATCGGGATTTTACAGAAGTTTAACAATTTTTGAACTTTGCAATTTTAAAAATTGTTATTTCAAATATAAATCCCGAAATTGTATCTTTAGGCTAAAAACCCGAAATAAGAGACAAAGTGAAATTTTCTTATTTTGTGAAAGATAGTGATGGATATATGAAGTGGCGAAATGAATGAAATGAAGGAAATGAGCATAAGTGACATTTTATTGCTGGAAATGAACGGTGAAATGGAAGAAATACGTTTTAATCATGTAAAGCATTTTTTAAAGGGAAAATGCATTATGTATGAAATATGGAGGTATGTGAAATGAGATGGAAGGTAAAATTTCAGTAAAATGGAGAAGGCGTGTGAATGAATATGAGAAAAACGCATTTTTATATAAGGGCGAATGGAGATAATATGGAGATATATGAGTGAAGATGGCGAATGAAATGGAGGAATAAATGGCAGTGAGAGTGAATAACGAAATGAAAGAAAATGGTGAGTAGACAAGTAAATGAAAGAGGCGAGAATGTATCAAGAAAACACGTTTTAGTATGAAGGCGGGCTTTTGAGATAAATAAATGTATTTAAGATAAAGAAAACCAGTAAGAGAAAACGCGTTTTGATAAAACTAGCAAAAATATCAACAAATATACCAAAATAACCATGATGAAAGCGAAGGATAGAAAGAAAAACGCGTAAAAAATAAAAACGCGTTTTGAAACAGTGATAAAAAGTAAAAACGTGGTATGTAAAAGACAAAAACGCATATATATGACAGTAAAACATTGAAAAGGAAGATAGAAAATGCGAATCATACCTGGAGACAAGTTGAATACGCGAAAATGCAGAGACAAAAACCCTAGACGCGTCCAAAAAGACAGAAAATGGCTATTTACTGGTTAAAATCCGATTTTGAAGCATCAAGGTCGACCAAATTTCCATGAAATGAGGAAATAAATGCCAAGAACAATTCAACCAGCTTGAATCTAAGAAAAATCGGGCTTTTCAGAAGATTTGACAATGAAAAATAACATCAAAATGATGAATCGGGTTTTTATGAGGTCTTTACATGTCTTTTTTTACAAAATCGGGTTTTTTATGAACTTTAGCAATTTCATTTTTGACCAATTCGCACTTTTCTAATAAAAAGACAACTTTCATTGTAACAAAATTGAAAAATTCGGACTTTTTATGTCATTTAAGCAAAATCGGGTTTTTTATGAACTTTAGCAATTTTGCTTTTTTGACAAAATAAAATGACTTTAACAAAAATCGGGTTTTTTAGATAACTTAAGCAATTTCGGGTTTTTCAGACACTTTGGCAATTTTGCTTTTGAGTCTAAATTTCCCTATTTGCTGAGTTGCTCAGAAAACCCGAAATTGGCCAAAAAGACATTAAAAACAAGTCAGAAATCGACGAAAACGGAAACGTAAAGAGGAAAAAGAGTAGCCCAAAGGTTAATCAACTTAAAACAGAGATTTTCCACCCTTTGCACCTCGTAATGCGTGCCTTGGAGAAGAAAAATCTCAAGTTTTAAGAAAATTTTGATTGGTTACCTAAATTTTGAAACGAGTTAAAAATTTAGGATAACAGCTGGCTCCGACTGGGGAACTGCCTTCGAAAACGAAGGTAGTGGAATCTAGAATCTAGAAGTGCCTTACGATTCATTGGGCTACGGAGTCACTAAATAAAACACAAAAATAAAAGACTCAAAAGATTAAAAAGACTAAAAAGCTAAAAGACTCAAACCTTATGTACAAAAAACTAATCTAAAACTCTACTGAAAGTAGTGTTTTAGATGCTGCCCACTGTAAGGAAGTGGGAATGGAGTGCCATCTTGATACGCCAGCAAGAAGCTATTCTCACCAATTGCTTGATGAATTATAAAAGGACCACGCCAAAGAGAATCAAATTTCCCATGCATTCCTTTTGGTTCCCTCCTCTTATCCCAAAGCAAGACGTGATCACCAACTTGAAAGACCTTCTGCTTTGCTTTTTTGTCGAAGAGAGCCTTAACTTGCTTCTGATGGTCGTTGATACGATCCACTACTTGTGATCTTTGCTCCTCTAATTGAGAGAGAAACATTATCCGCTTATCAAGAGAACTTTCAAATGTAGCATCTTCTACAGCTTTGATCAACTTGAGGGCTGGAAGTTCCAATGTGATAGGAATCTCTGCATTTACTCCATAGAGCAACTGAAATGGAGACATGCCAATGGCTCGCTTGGGTGTAATGCGATCAGCCCACAAAGCATCATATAACGCTTTATGCCATGATCTTTGATTCTCATCAACAAGCTTTCGGATGATAGTAATCAAATTTTTGTTACTCGATTCAGCTTGACCATTACCTTGCGGGTAATAATCTGAAGAATGGGCCAATATTATACTATAATCAAAACAAAACTGAGTTACCTCATAAGATGAGAAGGAAGATGCATTATCTGTCACGACCTTATAAGGAACACCGAATCTTGATATGATGTTTTCTTTCAAAAATCTACACACTACCTCAGAAGTAGCATGTTTCACAGGAATAGCTTCGACCCACTTGGTGAAATAATCTGTTGCAGCAAGAACAAAGGTATGTCCAGCACTTGAATGAGGGTTAATGACACCAATGAAGTCGATTCCCCACTGCCTGAAAGGCTCTTCTATCACAACTGGTTTTAATGGCTGCGCCATCATTTTTTGCTTACCAACAAATTGCTGACATTGTGTACATTTACGTACCCATTTATATGTGTCTTGGAAAAGCGTAGGCCAATAATACCTAGCCCTCAAGATCTTATGAGCAGTTACTGATGGAGAAAAATGACCACCACAAGCTAAATTGTGAAAAGATTCAAGTAATCTGTCTTGCTGTGCTTTATCAACACAACGCTGAAAATTACCATCAAGAGTTCTTTTATACAAACCATTATCCCAAAGAATATAATTTGCAGCCTTGAGTTTCAGATTTCTCTTTTCCTTGAAAGAGAGATGAGCTGGGCATTCACCATAAGTCAGAAAATAGGCGATATTAGAATACCACTCATCAGTAGTGCTGACAAACAACACTTTAGGAAGATCTTCATAAGACTCCTCTTCACTTTCTTCTGCACTGCTTTCAGCCATCAACTGACATAAACCTCTGCCACGAACAAGCTTGGTTGGTTTAATCTCTAAATCATACTCTTGGATTTTAGCCACCCAATTTCCTCTTTTTGTACCAAAATCTTGCTGTGTCAAAATGGATTTGACAGCTGTATCCGGAACTAACACTATCGTATGAGAATTAAGAATATAGAACCTGAAATACTTGACTGCCTTTACAACTGCAAAAGCATTCTTCTCAACTGTAGAATATTTGAGCTCATGAAGCTTTAATGGACAACTCATGAAGGCAATAGGAGATTCAATTCCTTCTGAATTTTGCTGCATCAAGATAGCAGACATGGTATGCTCAGAAGCATAACTGTACATAATGAAATCTTTAGAGTAATCCGGACTAACCAGCACTGGGGTGTGAGCAATTGCATTCTTAATTTCAGCAAAAGCAGTTTTACCTTCATCATTCCAACGGAAAACAGCTTTCCCCTTCATCATATCAATGATGTGACCTGTTTTCTCAGCAAAATCTGGGATAAATCTCCTCAAGAAATTCACTTTACCAAAGAAAGAGTGAACAGCTGTCTTACTAGACGGCAAAGGCAGATTTTGAATAGATCTTACCCTTTCGGGATCAATCTTAATTCCTTCATTTGATACAACATGTCCCAGAAGTTTACCCTCAGTAACCCCAAAGATAGACTTCTTAGGATTAAGAGAAACACCATGCTTGCGGCACCTTTCCAGCACATCTTGTAAATGAAATAAATGATTCTCACGATCTTTTGAGAAGACAGTGAGATCATCCAAATACACCACGATATACCTTCCTAAGATACCACGAAAAGCTAAATCCATTGCTCTTTGAAAGGTTGCTCCTGCATTTATTAATCCAAAAGGCATTCTGCGATATGCAAAAGTACCCCATGGGGTAGTAAAAGCAGTTTTATGTCTATCAGCTTCACTTACCTCAATCTGGTTGTAACCTGAAAATCCATCCAGCATAGACATCATTTGAGAACCTGTCACTGTCTGGAGCACTTGATCCATTATAGGCAAAGGATAATTATCCTTTAATGACTGCTGATTGAGATTACGAAAATCCACACAAATACGAATTTCTCCATTCTTCTTGCGTACTGGAACTATATTAGCTATCCAAGTTGAATGATGAATGGGAAAAATAATTTGTGCATCTAGCATCTTCTGGATTTCTGAATAGATAGTGCCAGAAATTTTGGGATTATACTGGCGTTGCTTTTGTTTGAAAGGGGATGCATCGCTCTTCAAAGGGATTTCATGCTGAACTTGTCCTGACTGAAAAGATTTCAGATCATCATATGAATAAGCCAGCACATCTCTGTACTGCTGCAATAACTGAATAATCTGATTTCTCTCCTCTGGAGTGCAACTATTACCAATGTTAACCATTTTAGGATCTTCTTCAGATCCAATATTGTACTTGTCATACCCTATAGAAGAATCTGAATTCACTTGTTGCTGCTTTTTGATATATCGGTCATGCTTGTCAAAAAGCTTTTCCAGAGATACTAGTCCCTTAGGAATTTTATTCCCTTTTAGCTGCAAAATCTCTCCATCAGATTCGGACCAAGTATCTGACATAGAATCTGAAGAAGAAGAAGAATTGCTACCTTCAAAATACAGGTTATTAAAACCGTCATCAACTTGTAAAAAGTTAATAATCTGTTTATCATCATTGAAAATCTGCCAATGATCCCAGTTATCTGGAACACTAGGCCTGCAGATTATTTCAACAATATACTTATCTTGATTAAAATCAAGGTGAGGAATAAGGAGAGTTGCTGAAACAGCAAGAGAATCTGCTCTATCATTGAATTCTCTCGGAACAACTGAGATACTGAAAGCATCAAAATCTTGAATATTCTCCCATACCAAATTACGGTAATGTCGGAGTCTATCATTCCTTGTCTGATAAATATTCCTTACTTGACAAATTATCAACTCCGCATCTCCTTGAGCGTGCAAATTTTTAATTCCTCTCTGAAGCGCAACACTCATACCTAGTAAGAGAGCTTCATACTCTGCAGTGTTATTAGTATTTGCAAACTGCAATTTAAAAGAATATGGAAAGATTTGACCTTTCGGAGAAATCAGAACCACACCAGCTCCAGATCCATTTGTAGCACAACTGCCATCAAACTCGAGAATCCAAATATCATTAGAATCATCATTAATATAAAGACTGCTGGATTCTCCTACTTCAAAAGTAGAAGAAAGAGTGTTCTCATCTTCCATAGGTGAAGACTGATTTTCTTCATCTTGAGGAAGAAGTTCAACATCTTTTTCTGTAGTAGAAGATTCAACATCCTCTATCATACGATCAAGGGGATATTCAGCTAGTGTTGAATCTTCTCCATTATTAGAACTTCCTTCATTTGCTGAAAGAGTTGAAGAATCAACAGAACACCAATCTTCAGCAAACTCAGAAATCTCATCAATATGGAGATAATAGTTTCCAAAACCAGCTGATTCAAAAAGAATCTGAGCATGAGGATCATCAGATTTTTCCACCGTAAACTTAGTTTCTCTTTCAGGAACAAGTTTCTGCACAATGCCTTTCACAGGAATTCTAGCCTCTGTCATATCCATGTTCAGCTCGCCTCCTACATCTTTACAGAAATTGCGTCCAAGGAGCATTCCATAAGAAGCTGGGACGTCCGCAACAAGAACAGTCATCTTTATCTTTTTCTCAGGAAAGGCTACAAAGGCGAATTGTGCATCTTTGATTTGCCCAACGAGAGGCACTTGTTTATTATCCATAGAATAACAATTACCAAAAGTTTTGGTAAGAGTTAATCCAAGACAATCAGCAACCTTGATTGGCATAACATTATCCGAAGCACCAGAATCTATAATACAGTTACTTAATTTGAAACCATTAATGAGCAAGGAAATATAGAAAGGATCTATCTTTCCTGGAACAGAGGATGGGATGATAACCAAATTATTGGGCAGATTCTTGGGTTCTTGGACAATAGGACTATTTAAAACAGGACGAGTCTCACTACTTTTAACAAATTTAACCAATCTTTCAAGCTGATCAGGATTGGCTTGAAGATACTCAACCTCAGACATCTGAATCTTAGTCTTTCTAGCATGGTCAATAATATCAAAAGCTTGGAAAGAATTTGCAAGAGATGTAGATGATATACTCTCAACTTGTACTTTAGGATTAGATACATTAGTCTTGGGTTCACTAGAAAGAACAGAAGGAGAATTGCTTACTAGATTTTTTGAAGAATCCTTAGTCAAGGTAGGCAATGGCATTCCCTTCTTAGCAATGGTCACCGGCAACTGAACGTTGTTTTTCACCTTTGCTTCTTCATCCTTTTGAACCAACCGAGTCTGGGATCTTGTGATAACAGCATATGCTTGACTCTCAACATTTTCATTTTCAGCTGAATCATCATAATGCATGTATCGTATAGTGGAGTCGCCAGCTGCCTCTTCATCTTCTTGATTAAAAACAGCTTCATCTTCCGCTTGGAAATGATTGGAAGATAGTTCTTCTCGATCTATTTCGTAATAACCAACTGCTGTATTCTTCGGAGGTGCTTCAAGTGCAAGCCTCTCAGGAGGAGGAGGCAATTTATTCTGATTTCTGGCAGCATAGTTAGAAGCAGAATTTGGATACGTCCTCCTAGGAATATCCTTGTACGGAGCAGCAAAAGAAGCTTGTGAAACCTGCTTCTTCAAGGCAAGAAGTTCATTAGCCAATTTTTGTACCATAGGATCAGTAGAAGCTGAAGTAGAAGATTCAGAAATAGAATTTCCTTTGAATCGATTAGGATCCTTCCGGATTTTCCCAGCCAAGATCAAATCATCTTCAATTTCTGTAGCAAGGACTTGAGCATGTGCCAAAGTTGTTGGAGTTGCCCTTCTCAACAGAAAACTGACTTCTGGCAGCTAAGTGTTAATAAAGAAACACTTGAGATTTGCTGGAGTAGGCTGTGAATCAGTAGGAATTCTGTTTGCAAGTTTATTAAACTTTGCAATGAATTCACGCATATTCTCATGTGTGTCCTTCTTCATTTGAGTCAGCTGAGCCAGCAATGCATGCTCATCTTCGGCGGGCTTGAAACGTTCTTCAAATTTAGTCTTGAGAGTTTCCCAACTAGTGATATCACCAGCTCTCAAATTGTAAAACCAGTCAGCTGCAATTCCTTGTAGAGTTTCCATGAACAAACGTACAGCAACATCTTGATGTTCTACTCCTAGAACACCACAAGCCATTGAGAAAGCTTTGATGTGTTCATCAGGGTGTTGTTTACCGTCTCCAAAAAACTTAGGCAGATTTTTACGCGAGCCTTGTGGAAGAGCATGAAGAGGTGGAGTAAGATTTAAAGGACCAAAAGCTGCTCCCCATGGACCTTGAGCCATCGCTTGAATAGTAGGAACAACTGAAATCAAAGGTTTGAGGAAAAAGGCTGAAAGTTCACTTGGGATGGGCTTTTTCTTCTTAGATGGAGGAAAGCTAGTAGTTCGTGAAAGGGAAGATATACTAGTGAGCAGCTCAAACCTAGCTTGTTCACCGGGAGATATTTCTTGAGAACTTTGTCCCTTCTTACGACGAACGTAATAACGGATTCCTTCCAGCGTAGAAGCTAAAACAGAAACAAGTAAACAAATTAAGAATACTGGACTTCAAAAGAAAGTGAGAGACTTTCAAATGCGTTCGTATCCCCAGCGGAGTCGCCAAAAACTGTTGGTTGGAAATTTTGTATTCTCGTGAAAGCGTACAAAATTGAGATTTCAACCACAGCACGTGAGTTAAACTCTCCTAATTAAGGGAAGGCTCCCCCTTTAACTAAATAAAATTAAGGGTAGGACAGCAATCGTTCCTCTTGTTTCAGGAAAGATTACGTTCTTCTCTCTTCACAGAAAAGACACAGTAAATGTTACTAAAACTTGTTACAACAGCTACACAGTGAAATTAAGAGAAAGGAAATAAAGTTTCCTGAAAGCGCAAAGACTTCCGTTATTTCCTCCGGGACGGGAAAACAATTCGATAAGCACAAAGTCTTAAAGAATGAAATCCTATCAACCTTTTTTTTTTAGAACGATTACTTTATGGAAATATACAAAATAAAACAGCTCAAAGACTGAAATTATAATGTATGCTTTCAACTATTCTAAATGAGAAATACTATGAGCGTAAAGACTTATAATTCTTCTCTATTTCTAACACTAACTAAGAATTCAATTCTCAGATTTACAGCACAAAGACTGTAGATATTTAAATTGAATCTCTCTTCAGCAATCTTCAACAATTCTCAAGTAATCACAATATGATATTGATCTAAAATGACATAAGAACATTTGAGATGCAAAACAAGAATTCAGCTCAAAGTCTGAAATTCCAGCTTTTTGATATCACTTGAAAATTTACAATATTTCACTATAAAGCTCAAAGACTTTATGAGTATAAAATTCTGCAGAGTTTTCTTGCTTGCTAAAAAGATAAAAATTACAATAGACCCCTCAAGTATTTATAGGAGGAAGGTCTGGAGAAAAGGTGGGAGGATCTCAACAAACTTGAGAAAATCTCTCAACCGATAACTAATTGCGATTGACTTATTCAAAATTACAATCCAAATTGTGATTTGTCTTGTAAGATTTTACATGTAATTACATTTTCGAAAATTGCAAGGAAAAGACACTTGCAATTGCAAAATTTGTTTTTACATATATATTGTCGAAAGTAAAATTACATAAAACAATCTAAAACTTAATTTATTTCATTCCTATCTTTGAAAGATAAGAATTTGCTGATGATGGTCTTCAACTCGTTCGGATCTGGACCCAAAGTGTTCTTGGCCACTGCAACTGTCTTCAGAATTACATCAAAGTATCTAATAGTTGCCAATCTATGCTCTTCATAAGAAGTTTGCATTTTCTCAAGGATTGTTTGATGATTGATAAGCTTTTGAATCGAATCCATAGAAAATTGCTCTGATTCCATTTGTTGACGAAGATTGGCTGCCATATCTGAAGTAACTGAATCAGCTTCAAGTAACTCATCTTCTTGATTCAAAACTGTACATGAGATCTTTTCAAAATTTGAAAGAATATCCTGCTGAACTTCGTCATTCATTTCTAAAGTGGCCTGGATATCTTTGATAAGATCTTGAATGACCAATGACCTATTTGTCATAAGTTCCTCAAATTCTATGTACTTTTCCCTATTTGGCAAAATCAAATTGCTGCATAGGATTAGTAAATCAACTTGATCTAACTCATGCCAGATTTTTAAATCTTTTTCAAGCGTTTCCAAACTTTGCTTGAAGGCTTCTAAAGTCTGATTCAGTTTTATCTTTGCTATCCTGACATTCTTGAAAACTTGCAACGTCTTCTCAATCATTGGAACACTTTGCTCAATTAGCTGAGTTATCCATGAATCAATTGCCTTAGCCTTTTGCGCAATTCTTTCTAACTGTCTAACTGATTCATTTGGAGGAGCTGTAGATAGAGAATCAACTGCTTCTGATGATCCTGTAATCCTCTGAATGACTGCAACCAGCTGAGCATTGTCTTCTTTGAGCTTTTCCTTTTTAGCTAAGAGTTCGTTATAGCTTTGTGTCAGAATTGTCACTGAACTCTGAGCATCCTGCATCATATTAGCGTGAGTCTGCTTACCCAATTCCACCCTCGTGAACCTGTAGTCAGATACCTGCATCTCTTCATGCGGTTTATCAACTAAGGGCTCTGCAATCTCAGCATATTTCATCCTGTTGCTGTCAACAAAAACCTGTGAGACTGTTTTGGCTTTCTTTGCAATCACTGGTTTTTGTTTCTTCAATTTTCGGAAATCAAAAATATCAGGAGACACTGCCTGTTTCTTTCTCTTAGGAGCAATTGAATTTAGCCATGGAGGAAGATCCAAGGTGTCACATCTGAAATGGCAACTGCGGTCTCAGTAGAAATAGCCTCAGTTTGAGATACAACAGAAATTCTTGAAGGTGCCTCAGTTTGTATAGCAACAATGTTTTGCTCAGAAGACAAATTGCAACTAGGATTGGCCATGAAACAATCAAAGTTCGTGACGGACGTATCAATTTCTGGAAGAGTTGTTTCTGACATAGCTGAAAAGATTGGATTGATATCAAAAATACTCTTGAAATTACTAGGCAAGTTCATCATGGGAGCATTTGTTACAGATGAAGGCTGATTACAAGTCTCTTGTGTTGGAATAGAAGGAACAAAAACGGTAGAGAAAGAATCAACATCACTGTCGATAGGAGACAAAGGAGATATAGCTGATTCTGGTATTGGGGCCTCAATGTGAGGAGTTATCTCACTTAGGATAGTGGAGGTCTCATGAACCTCGTCTTCTTCTTGCTGATCTAATACCTGAATCTGCATTTCATTGACTTCCTTACCCTTTAATGTTTCACTATCCAATGGTTGTTCAGGAGCTCTGCTTACTTTCAGCTTGATTCTGGTACTTGAAGAGGAAGCTCCTTCCTTAGATTGTTCCCTAATTTCTGATTTCAATCCTCTAGGGCCAGCTGGGTCATCTTCAGCTCTAACTCTGATTTTGATGGTCTTGACACCTATGCTTTTGAGCCAAAAATTGGTGTTCGCCAAGACTGATTGGAATCTATCAAAGATAGAGACGGATTCCTTCTGAGACCATTGAATCGCAGGAATGGGAGCATTAGCAACTCCCTGTTCTTCGTACTCAGGATCCAAAATCTGCTTATCATCAATTACTCCCTCTGGAATTAAAGTTAGATTCAAATCAATGATTTGCTCCAAAGTTAGCCTGCAATAATCCATTTTGTATACATCCTTTTTTCTGTACGGAGGTCTGCCCAAATGTCTTCGATGCGGTGAACATGGGTGAAGACTCTTTTTATTTTATCCTTCATCCTCCTGTAATCAAAATCCACTCTAGCTTGGAATCTTTTCAATGTTATCTCC
>VDFB02257217.1:0-15094 GCA_007258455.2 Sequoia sempervirens | reverse complement strand
ATGTCTCTCACCATAAAGACATCATACTTTTATAGTGCACTTCATTATTAGAGATAATTGATATTAATTCATTATTGCTTTAATTCATTACAACTTTTTCCCTTAGGTGTAATTAGGGCTAAAATATTAAGGTTAATGCAATAAAACATATAAATCAAACCCTAATAAACAATGAAGCACAAATGAGCATAAAAGACATAAAGCATAAAATAATATTACCAAATCTTCATGCCACCATTGATTCACCTCCATTGCACTTCTCCATTTTGCTTGAATATGATAATTGCCCTCAAATTTGAGTGTGCAATGATAAGCCTATGCCAAATGAGTAGAAAAATATTGAAGATTGTTGTCTCACACTAGCAACATGTACTTGCATAATATGTGTAGATCATGAAAATGACAAGGGTAAGGTCTTTTATAGAAAAGACAAATTTGAATGAATGGTTGAGATTGGATGCTAATAAGATGTCTTAATCAATGACCAAGATTGAAAGTTGTAGTATGAAATAGGGTTAGGGAAAAATTAGGGCAATTATAAGAATTAATGGCCAAGATTGAATTAAAATAATTCAATCAAGAGCTAAATGAGATGTCAAGAGATAAGATTTGATGTGGAAGATAAGATTGACACATATAAGATTTGATGTGGAAGATAAGATTGACACATATAAAGAGGTGAAAGATAAGATTGACACATATAAAGAGGTGATAGGAGAAATTAAATAATAAAAATTATTTAATTTAGGTGGGCAATGAATAATTAAATATTTAATAATAATTATTTAAAGGAGGAATCATTTTAAATTAAATAATGATTTAATTCAAAATCCAAGATAGTGGACCAAATTAAGTAAATAAAATTTATTTAATTTAGGAGAGTAAAGGCTAATGAATAATTAAATAATTATTTTAATTATTTAATTATAGTGGAAAGTGGACAAAAATGAAATAAACAAGTGCCACATAGTGGCGAGTACTTGCCTTTCTAGTATTCTAATTAGATATTTTTAGAGTTGGAATAAAAATAAATGTAAGTTTAATTAATGTGAATAAAATTAAATGTAATTTTTTTAATTGTTGCATTTTAGTTTTGACTTTTGTATTTTGTGTTTTTAGAATACATATTTTTAAACATTAAATAATGAAATGATTTATTATTAAAAATAATTCTTAGGATTTACTATTATATTAATTATATTAATAGTAATAATAGTAATAATATTAATATTATAATTAACATAGTAGTTTACTAATATATATATAAATACTTTCAGTACATGTAAAATAACCTACAAAATAAAATAAAATAACTTATATTATATTGTATATAAATATATAATATAAATTAATATTACACATAATATAAATTAATATATTACCTACATAATATAGGTTAACTTATTTACCTACAAATTATTACTTGTAATAATATAAGATATTATAACCTAGGTTATATATTATCTTATATACCTATAGTTTATAATTTTTTTAAGAAACTATATATATATATATATATATATATATATATATATTAATATAAATTAATATAAAAATATACATGATGAAAAAATCTTATTATTGAAAAGGAGGAGCACATATATAATCAAATTATACCATAAAATACTAAAAACATAGATAAAGATATTAGTTTAATGGAAAGAATAATATTTTTTTTAATAGTGTGAATCCAAATCTCTACAAAATAGTTAATTGATTTTTGTAAGATTTTCTTTAATAAAAAAATAAAAATTACATACATAAAAAAAATCATTCTTAAACAATGCTTTTAGAAAGATTTAATGAAATGATTTTATAAAGCAAAAAATGAAAAATTATTCTTAAAAAAATTGTTTAATTTTCTTTATCCGCCAATAACACAAAAAACTTTTTTAACCAATCATATGCACAAAAAATAATATTTATAATTTATAAAGTTAAATATTTTACAAGTTGACTTTACAAAATTGAATTTTATTTTTGATTGGCTGAAAACTAAATTATTAATAACTAGTTAACTTAAAAAAGCCAAACTCATTACAATAGTACTATGAAGAATTTATTTAATTTTAGAAAGAAGAGGACTTAATTAGTGACGTAATTAAATAAATAAAATTATTTAATTAATCAAGAAGAAATAAATATAGAAATGAATTAATTAAATAATTAAAAATTATTTAATTAATAGAAGACATTAAGAGTCACGAGCTTTAGGACAATTTTTAGTGTCTACATTTTGCCGCTCTTTAATGCAATGTAGTTTATCGTATTGTGTCAAACAAATTTAGTCAAAACATGCCCTAGTGTAAAGATGATGAGGAAGGTTGACGAGGAGGGTTGTGGTAGGCCCCCTTAAGAGGATGCTCAAAGAACACGAGTTTTTTCTCGAAATGGATAAGATGAAAATAGATAAGTGACATAGAAGAAATGTTAGTGTGGAGGATATGGATGTTAGTGGAGACAAATTTAAAGATGCATATTTTGTTAGACAAGACTCTGCACTAATCATCATTGGGCAGTAAAATAACAAAAATGGACAACAAACACCATGGTATGACATAGACCAAGGTGTGTAAGGTCATCCACTTACAAAATAGACATTCATAGACAAGGAATTTCCTAACTCATACTAAGGGCCAAGTTGCCCTAGTCTTTTTGCCAAGACAATCCATAGATAGCCATCAAAGAAATACATAATAGTTCATGGGACGTCATCACACCTCTAAATCCTTCATGGGACATCCTTGAGGTGTCCAGTAACATGATCAAGAGAAAAAATAAACTAGAAAAAATAGACAAAATAGACCAGAAAAATCAACAACCATTCAATGTGTTTGCCAATATTTGCTTGCCAAAGATTGTTTGCATGGTGGTTTGATAGTGTGATAGTTTGAAAATTTTGATAGTTTTGATGGTGTCTATTATTAGGAAGAACACATCCTAAAAAGGAAAATGACATTTTGACGAGGTTCAAGTCCAAGAAAGACACATCTTGGAGAGGACCAAAGAATGATGAGATTGACATTGTTTTGACAATTTGGCTAATTTTGACTGTATGATTGATTGGACTATGTTGTTTGAGCTTAACTTAATGACTGATTGGACTATAATGTTTGTTGGTTCATGATTTGAATGAAGACATTTCGATGACTGTTTTGTGTTCATGTGTGACTATGTCTGATGAAAGTTGACTTTGTGCGAGGAGATTGACATTGTCTTACTTATTTGACTGATGTGACCTAATGTTTGATGAGATGGACATTATCTAACTTATTTGACCATTGTGACTATGTTTTCCTTATTTGACTGACGTGACGAATGTTGATTCGTGATTTTGGGATTTTTGAGAGTTCTTTGGATGTTTTTTGTGTTCTACGGATAATTTGATTTTTTTGGATTTTTGACATTTATGATTTTTTTTATTTTTGACTTTTTTTTTTGACGTTTTATGATATTTTTTAGCTTTTTGACATTTTATGATTTTTTGGCTTTTTGACATTTTATGATTTTTTTTTGGCTTTTTGACATTTTATGATTTTTTTGGCTTTTTGAAATTTTATGCATGTGAATGATGTCGAGGACAAACATGATTTTTCCCCTAGTCTTGAGTTGAATACCAATTGACAAGTGATGATGATGATGACGTTGTTTGGGATGGGAATGACATCTTTTCAAGACTGAATGGCATGATGGAGTATCCTTAGACCATTTGACAAGGGAAAACCAAGATAGGTGACAGACATGAAAGGATGGTAGGTGGACTTTGATAAAGATAGGGGGCATGAGACTGGAGGAATTGTCATATGTCTTCTATTAATTAAATAATTTTTAATTATTTAATTAATTCATTTCTATATTTATTTCTTCCTAATTAATTAAATAATTTTATTTATTTAATTACGTCACTAATTATTTCAACATGTATGTGAAATGGTACTCCCAAATAGGTCCTTTGATAATTGGAGAAATTGTTAAAGCAATTTTAATTGTCTCAAAAGATTTTTGACAATCATCTGTCCATATAAACTCCTCATCTTTTTTTAGCAATGTAAACAAAGGTCCAAGAATTTTACTAAACCCTTCAATAAATCTTTAGTAATATCCGGCATGCCTAAGGAAGATGCAAACACTTGTTTGGTTCATAGGGATCTCAATGTTTTGAATAATTTCAACTTTCTTGGGGTCAAATTTTATCCCCTCTTTTGAGATGTGATGTCCCAGAACAATACCTTTTATTATCATAATTTAATTTTTTTCATGATTTAGGGATAACCTGTGATCTTTACATCTTTGTAAAACCTTTTCTAAGTTTTTAAGTTGTTCCTCAAATTTTTTTGCATGAAATATAAAGTCATCCATATAAACTTCAACACACGAAGTGGTGAAATCTGCAAAGATAGTAAGGACTGCTCTTTGAAAAGTGGTTGGTGCATTACACACTCCAAACAGTAAAATTGTATAAGCGTATGTACCCCAAGGATAGGTAAAAGTAGTTTTATCTTGATCTTTAGGAGCTACTTGAATCTAATTCTATCCGCTAAAGCCATCAAGAAAAGAGAAATAATTGTTGCCTGCTAGGTTATCAAGTATTTGATCAATGAATGGCAATGGGAAATGATCTTTCTTTCTAGCCTTATTCAATTCTTTATAATCCACATACACACACCATTTACCATTTTTCTTGGGAACAATAATTAATGGAGAAACCCACTGACTATCTAATATTGGGTAAATGAACCCTACTTTTAACAGCTTTATTATTTAGATTGTTTAATAATATCACGAAGAACATGATTGATTTTCCCTTGACCTTTTCTAATTGATTTTACATCTTCAGTGTAAATGTGATGACTACAAATTGAAGGATGAATTCCTCTCATATCCATATACTCCCAAGCAAATGCTTCAATATGTTTTTCTAAAGTTTCCTTCAAATTTTTTTCTTGTGTTGGGGATAAAGATGGATTAATATTGAGAGGTTTATCCCCAACTATTGTAATTTCTTTAGTGTCATTTTTAGAATCAAGGGAATTTTAAACAAGTGTATTCAGAGGACAAGAGTGTTGTTGATGCAATGTTGCTTGATAGTTTCCTTTCTTAATTTGATTAATTTCTTTAGAAGTAAACTCTTGTTCTTAACATTCACTAACATGTTCAACCAAGGTAACCATAGCTAACTCTACAATACCATCACCCTTTGATTCTATATCTTCATCAACCCAAAGTTGAGTGTTTGGCTGAATTAATGGTTGTGCTAGTGGATAGAGTGACAATTCTTTTTTTTTTTCTGACCATTTGAAATGATCATACTTCCAGATCTACAATCTATTAAGGGGGCAACAATAACCAACCATGGTCTTCCCAAGATAATTGAATAACTAGAATCTTTCTTTCTGGCTTGGAGAACCAAAAATTCCACTGGATAACCCCATGTGTCAATGGTGACCATGATTTCTTCTATAATACCTTCTATTTTAGTAGTATATTGGTTAGCCAACTGTAAAAAAGTTGTTGTTGGTTGAATAATTGTCATTCCTAATATTTCAATAGTATCAGATGTGATAACATTTATGGCAGCTCCCAAATCAAATAGAACATTGGATATCTCTATTCCATTAATACTCAAGATTATTACTGGACTACTAGGATCATTATATTTCTGGGGAAGAAATATTCCTGATAACACATTAGTGAGTTTTGTCCCTATTTGTATTGTGGGAGGTAATTTCTTCTTCCTCCCTGGAGTTTTCATGTAAAGAGACTTTACCAACTGATTTATCTTTGGTATGTATTTAATGGATTGTAACAATGGTATTTCAATTTTAATCTTCTTCAACTCATGAATAAGTTAAGAATCAACAACATTCATATAACTGGGTTGGGAGATTTCAGGAGTAACTTTTTCTTCCTTCAATCTCTTAGGGTAAGGTGCCTGATTGACTTTTTGTTTATCCTCAAAGTATTATTGTTCTTTTGAATTCTCATTTTCTTTCCTATCTGTTTGAACTTCCTCAATTGGTGTAGATTGAACAGACTAATTTCTCAACCAAATATCATTAGCATCAATCATGTTCAAATTAGGGGAATTTGCATCATTAAAGATATTTATTGGATTTGCAACTAGTTGGGTTGGCAATTTATTTTGGTTTACCTGATCATTAGTAGGATTAGGGGCATTGATTGCTAGAGGTGTTTGTGCCCAGGGATGTTTCTGCCCCTATTTTTTCCAAGGTTGAAACTACGTCTAGTTTTGTTGCCATGATGGCTAATTTGACTGCCATTGTGGCTATTGATCAGCTTGCCATTATGACTGGTTCCACTGAGGATTCATCCATTCAGGTTGACCCTAATATGTAGGTGGTGTTTGTGGTTGATATGGAGAGATCCATTGATTCTAGTTTTGCCAAGGGTTCTGATTCTAGTTAGACATAGAAGCATATTTCCTTTGATTAAAATTATACCCTATGTTTTAAGGTCTCTTGCCAACATAATTAAGCTCTTACTCTACCATAGGTAGTTTCTTCAGATTGAGCTCTTAATCCCAACCAAAAGATTATAGGAACTTGTTGAGTGTTGTTTCTCACAAATCTCATAGGTATCAACTTGATTCAATGGACACTCTCATAAAAGATGTTTCCCTCTACACTTGGAACAATAAATAGACAAAGGTTCAATATTCTTTTTATCTCCTTGCATGTTGAGATGAAGAAGTAAATCAATTTTCATGTTTTCTAATTCCTCCATTACTTTTGACACATCAATAGTATGAACCTTGTTTCTTCAGGAGTTTCTAGTCCCTACTCCAGTCCTAGAGTAGTTTCTACATATTTCAGCAATATCATCTAAGGAAATCCTATTAATATCTCCTTTCCCCATAAGATTCAAAGACTCTCTAGATTCATCATCAATTCCTCTTAGAAAAATTGTTTTACTAATTTCACCATTCAACCCATTAGTACACCTTTGGTGAACAAACTGAAATCTATCAGCGTAATCCTCCAAAATTTTGTCCTCCATTTTTTTTATTTGAAACAATTCCTCCTTCCTATCCCTTACTCAACAGTAATCTTGGTATTTATCCAAGAGCTCAATTTCTATTTGTTTCCAATTTGCAATTGTTCCTACTCCTAAACCCATGAACCATATTAAAGATGACTTTTTCAAGGTAGAATGAAATAATTTCAACTTCTAGCTATCATTTGTATAATCATAGGTCTAGCATAAAACTTTGAACTCAAAAAGAAATTGATTAGGATCCTCTAAAGTTTTCCCCCTAAATGTAGGAAAAATCGACAGTGAAATATTCTTCATAGGAGGTTCATCAATCTATCTTTCAAGATTAATAGTGTAGACACATAAAAATGTCCTAAGCCTTCGAGTGTCATTTTTCTTCATCCTCGTCCTTCGATAATAATTTTAGTTATTCATTTAGGTTTGATTATATTCCTCTATTAATTAAATAATTTTTAATAATTATTTAATTAATTCACTTTCTAATATTTATTCTATCCTGACCGATTAAATAAACTAATCGTGTCACTAATTTCTTCCTCTTCTTCAATAGTTAAATAAATTATTATTTATTTAATTATTTTGTCATCTTTCATCTATAGATAAATAATTACCATTAATTATTTATCTATTCATGGTCCTTTAATTCTTCCATAGTTAAATAATTATTAAATCATTTAACTATCCCATGCCACCTCTCCTAATTAAATAGTTAATCTAAATTAATTATTTAAGGTCTACTTATCTTCCATTTAATTAAATTAATAAATTTAATTAAATGCTCCTTTTCATTTTTTCAAATAAATAATTTTGAATAAATTATTTATTTTCCACTTGTCCATTTCTCTATTTTCAAATAAATAATTTGAATAAATTATTTATTTTCCACTTTGTCCATTTCTTCTATTTTCTTTTCAAATAAATAATTTGAATAAATAATTCTATTTTCCACTTGTCCATTTCAACATTTTCTAATAAATTATTTATGCACCACTTGGTCAAAGATACCCCGCTATAATCCCACATAACATCTATTCTCATTATAGCTTGTATGTCCTTTAGCATGTCCTTGCATGCCTATCCTAGCCTGCATGTCTGTGATGGCCTGCATGTCTTTGCATGTCTTCCTGTTATGATTCCTCCAAGAATAGCATATTCTTGGTGCATCAATTCTGGACCATTGATCTTGGCATCTTTTCTGAGACTTAATCTCAACCATCCATTTCGTAACATCCCTCTCATGCATTCCCATCCATTGATCTTGGAATCTTTCTAGAAGTTTAATCTCAACTGTCCATTCGAATGGTTGTCTATAAAAGCAAGCTTCCTTCTCCATTTTCAGCTTAACAACTATTCTTCTCCAACTTTCTACTTATCATTTGCAGGTATTTGCACAAGTCACACTAAAAATCTGAGGGCATATTTGCAAAAGGAGAAATAGGAGAGCAAGAGAAGTGATTCAAGTTCAAGCATGGGGAGTATTTTAAATTAATGTTTTATTTTCCTTATGCTTACTTTGTTTTCTCTTGTTTGGATGAGGTTAATAGTTTAGAAGTGTTGGCTGTCACTTTTTCTATTCTATTTGATTTCTGACCCCATCTCACATTTGGTGAACCCGACGTGAATCTTATAATTTTGCAGAGAAATTGGTTTGTTTTCATTGTTTTGCAGATTACAGCCAAGAATGCATACGAAATCCCGTCATCTTTATTTGAGCACAAAAGGATGGACACATCAAATATTTTAAAACCTTTTCTAGGTTTTGTAGGCTTCGTTTTCAGCTTTCCGAAACATTAAACGGTTTGAAATTTCATTAATATTTGTGAAAGTTATGGCTATTTTACTGATTTCAACTTTTTAAGATTTAGTTATTAAAATCTGATTTTTCTTTTGTTTATAATACTTTTGTTGTGTAGAATTTTGCAAAATGTTTTTTGGGTTTTGAAGCTCTATGTCTTAGCTTTCCATAGATATCTACAATTTAAAGTATTTTTTAGTTGTGAGAAAGTTATCTTTTGTTTGTAGCATGTGGCTTTGGAATGGGCTCCCAAAACTGCTTCTTTTGGAGCAACAAAAAAATCGAGCTCTTAGTTTTTAGTTTTCTTTAATTCTTTTTTTTCTTAGTTTAGTCTTTTTATTTTATAGTTTAATTATTTACTAACTTTTAGTTTGGTTTTTAATCTTTTATTCTAACTTAGTTTTTTTTGCAGCTTTCTCGTTGGTCCAAGACATTTATGAAATTACTAATTTGTGGTTTTGCAACTCAGTTAGTCAAAGACTCATTTCTCAAACAAGGTGTTTATGATTTCTAGTTTAGGAACACTTCCATTGGTGCATTAAAATGAACATGTGCTTGATTTTTTTCTGACTGTGCTTGAAGGTGGTAGGTGATTATGCTCTCACCTTGTGAAAACTAGGTGATCAAAAAACCAGACCCACATTTTTTTTGTCACCCTCACGACTTAATAATCAAAGTATCCTCTCCCCTTGCACTTTTGAGTGATCCTGGGTGTAAGAGAAATGGTTATTATTTCTAGAAATGGGCCTGCCTTAAGGGAAAAAGTACTCACCTTAAGGGACAACTCGACCGATAACAGGCTAAAGCCAAGCCACTTCCAGCTGGGATATAAAATTGGTGCTTGAGGAAAGTTCAAGTACCACGAGTGCGGATGTGTCACACGGACGGAGTAGTACTCCCATAAACCCTGTTGAGTGTAACCTCTTTAGGCTGGAGTGCCACCTAATTGGTGATTAATCTCTCACCCCATGTGTGGCCACTCGAACGGATGCCCTAACTAGACACCTTTTGTTTTAGAGGCTAACCATTTTCAGTCGTTGCTTGGTATAGTGCAGGGTACAGTATCATACCCAAAGATACTCACTACTGACTCCCTTGAGTAGAGATAACAGTTCTTGGGAAGTGATGACCCAAGAATCTGAAGTTGGTGTGCCCGAATGACGTTAATGAGCTGTGGAGGGGAGCCAGTGCCACCAAAATTCTAAGCTATCCGCTCTCGAGAAGGAAAGGTGTTTAACACCAATCCGGGGTATATCGGTGGGCTATATCAAGTATACAAACCCTTGGCCTATTAGGATTGTGCTTGTCTCATCTGTGTTTGCGTACACCAAAACATCGTGCTTGTCAAGTGTTTTCTATATTTTCAAACAATATACACAACATTCACAAATCTAGACACAAAACTTCAACTAACTCAAACTTTTCAATAAAACATCAAAACAACAGTCTCAGCCTAGAAGTCTTATGTCAAAATCAAATCATGAAATTGCTCAAATCTCTCATTCCTTGCACACTTTAGCTTGCATCTTACCATAGGGTCATCTTTGCAAATATTTAGGTTCATCCTTAGGCTTCACCATTTGCATTTTCAGTCATAAACTAAAAACTTAGGTCCTCATCTCATTTTGCATATTTTGGATTAGGACAACCTTACCTCACTTTGTAAAATCTTGACTTTTGAAATTAGGGTATCATTGGACTCAAACATCATTATCTCCTTTAGTCATTATCTTTTTGTGAGATTCTTCCAACTCAAAAGTCTAGTTAGGAAGACTCACTTGTCATTTGTCCTTGTCATTTAATCCTTTAAACAAGTCCTTTGATATTCCATTGAGACATAGATCAAGCATAGGGTGGTTAGGAAACCTTTTTCCAAATCATTTTATACCTTTGCATTTGCATACCTTAGATATTCAAATCATTTTAGTCCTCACCTTGCATATTTTTAAAATCGAAAATATTGTCATCATCATCCTCATTTGGCATCTAGAATTTGCATTGGTCATTTCCTTAACCAAAATTTTCACATTAGTCCTCACTATCACCTTGGCATTTGACATCCTTTCTTAAAAATTTATCACCTTGCATTGGCCATTTTCCTTAGGAAAATGTCATTATCACCTTGCATTGGCATCCTCCAAAAATACAAAAATAAAATAAAATAAATTAGTGTCATAACTTGTCATCTTAGTCTTCATTGTCCTTTGGCATTAGTCATTTTCTTTAGACAACATTTTCATATTGCATCCCTTATTGTCAAAAAATCCAAAAACATAGTCTTGCATTGCCATCCTTTATCTAAAAAATCCAAAAACATAGTCTTGCATTATCATTTCCTTGCATTGCCATCCTTTATCACAAAAAAAAAAAAAAACATAGACTACTGTCATACTTGCATTGTCATCATCTTCATTTGAGCAATCCCATTTTATGGTTGAGACTAGGCTTTACAGATAGAGAGAACAAATGAA
Source organism: Sequoia sempervirens (assembly GCA_007258455.2). NCBI lineage: Eukaryota > Viridiplantae > Streptophyta > Pinopsida > Cupressales > Cupressaceae > Sequoia > Sequoia sempervirens. The sequence goes on along the minus strand of VDFB02257217.1, from coordinate 3,814 downwards.
AAACTTTGGACAAGATTTCAATCTCAACATTGATAATAACACTTATGACATGAACCAACATTGGACTTTTTCTGACCCATTTCACAACATGAACATGCAATCTTCCATGAACATGCCATTTTCATCACAAAATCCTTCTGAACCATTCATACAAAGAGACCAAAATGGACGAGCATATGTAGAAGACTTAAAAGCTGCAATGAAAAATCTTGATATAGCCTCCTTTGTAGAAAAATTAGTCTTATGTGACCCTCAAAGGTATCTATCCATGCTTTTAGACCAAGGGGCTAAGTTACCACGAGGCTTTGACATAAATACTTTAGGACCTCCATTTGTCTACCCTCACCATCAATAGTCACTTAATACAAATCTTGCCATTAATTCACAACAAACATCCACTTATCACCCTTATCCTAACCTTGACAAGGGAAACCAACTTTCCACTAGTCCATTACAAGTCTCCACATCATATTATAGTCCTTCACCTACCAATCCCGTCCAATTCTACATGCCTTATCAACCATTTACCAACTCATGTGAAGTCTCCACATCATACCTTATTAATCCAGTCCAAGTCTCCATGTCCTATCCTAGTCCTTCATCCATTAATTCTTTTCAAGTCACTCCCTCACAAGCCACATTTAGTCATGAAAATTCTATCATTGTCCAAAGTCAAATCCCATTGTCTGAACTTGAGGATACATGTCAAAATGAAAGCCCAAAGCATGACCTTATAATGTCACCCTCATGTCAAGAACAAGGTAGACCATCCCATGACCTTATCTTAAATTCCATTCAAGAATACATTCAAGACAATCATGACATCCAAAATACACCTACCATTGACCAAAAAGTCCAAATCCATGAAAATCCCATCTTTGACCAAGACCCTACTATTGACCAAGAAATCCAAAATGATCCACTACTTGACCTTTATGCCATTCATGATCAAACACTTGAAGATGACCCTATCCAAACTCTGGGTATATCCATTTTCCAAAATGAGACACTTGCTTCCATGGGACACATAGATGATCTTACTCCAAAACAAGAGTCTTCTATGGACATATTTGCAAATGATCAAGCTATAGCTGAATCTGGTAGAATCTATGACAATGACCATAAAGATGGTTTCGACATCGACTTGGAAGCAACCATAGAATTATCTGAATCTGACATGTCAAAATATCAAACCAAAGATATTAGTCAAAAATGTGGCCAACACGACAATGAAGCTAAGACATTTTATCAACTAGGGTCATCTATCTTTGTCAGAGTAGGATTTCTTGTAGATGAAAATATTCTAGGTGACAATGTCCACATATACCATGATGGGTTAGCATCTTGCTTTCAAAACAATAAATACCCCATCGAAAACAGAATATGTCAGAGCATGCATTATCAAGGCAAAGGACTAAGCATACTCAAGCAAGGCATTCAAGAACCAATACAACTTTAGGAAAATTACAGAAATCAAGGTCTTGGCTATTCTTCAGGTAGTAAATCAAATTATGTTAGTGGAACCTCCTCGATACTGGGGGCAACCTTGTCAGATACAAACGTCAAAATAGAGTCCATGAGAAATCCTTGTCATAAGATTGTTGCCAACACCCCATCCACCCACACCATAAACCATCATTCTCAACATCTTAAACCTTCCCTTTGGAACCAACAAAAAAAAGTCTTACAAAGTAAAAAATCAAATGTCAAAGGCCATCAAATCAGAAAAAAAGACAAGTGGACAAATGAAATTATAATGGATCCCAAAGAAAAGTGGATTAAGCAAAGAAAATATGACAACAGAAAAAGTTAATCAAAATGTGGAGCCACAAGACAAAAGGACTCCCACATATAACAAATGTCCACCTCCTTCAAAATGGTCATCAAACAAGGCATCTAAGAGTGTTGGTTCCAAATGTCATCCCAATCAAAATTTTAAAATTTGTCATCCACCATCCCAAGTTTGGAAAATAAAAAGTGATTCATCTAAACGTCCAAACAACCTTTCCACATCTACCATCATTTGTCGTAATCCTACATCTCACCTAAAGTCCAAAAATACCACGTCACAAATCCGTCACATCATGGCAGCAACTCTTTATCACAAGGACTCTCATGGCACTCTATTGCGATGTGCATATTTTGATGAGGCCAACTCTAGTATCAGAAAGGATCACAATGACATCGATCAATTGTATACAAGCGCTATGATCCTAACAAGACAACTTCAGCAAGGTCATTATTGGCATATCATGGCACCAGTCTCTACATTGACACCGTCAGTGGAATCAGAACAGTCTGTGGTCATCTAAAGCATCCAGGCTATCCGCAAAATAAAAAATACAAAAAAATTGAAAAATAAAAAAATTGTCATCCTGATGAAAACCTGGCAAACAGGCGTCTTGGTGACACCAAAAAGAAAAAGAAAAAAGAAAGCCAAGAAAATAGTAAAGAGAAATTTTCATCTATCGCAGGAAAACCTCGGCAAACAAGCTCGGATACCCATGATGAAAACCTGGCAAACAGGCGTCATGTGTAAAATAAATCATCTATGTGGACTTTTACACTTGGGAGAAAGTCATCTCATTTCCCATGCTTTCCTCTTAACATTGGCATCCATCCATTTCATCCATATCATTTTCACCCATTTTTCCACCTACCTTGGTCTTGACATAAAACTGGTACACATAAATCATGCTTTGGGAAAAACTCTTGACATGTCAATCCTTTTGTCACAAACTATTATGTCATTTCTATCATTATCCCTATACGACATAGTCCTAAAAAATCATATGACAATTCCCTTAGTCTCATGTCTCCCATCATTTACCAAGGCCACCTCTCACCCTTTCATGTTTGTCAGCTATCTTGGCTTTCCCTTGTCAAATGGTCTAAGGATACTTCATCATCCCTTCTAGTCCTAACCAAGTCATTCCAAATGCAATGAATTTCATCCATACAAGCACATTATCCAAAAAATTACTTGAATTTGTTCCTAGCCTGACTGCAAACCTCGATACTTTCATCACATTATCATCGTCCTCACGTTGTTTTGGGATGCGTCCTTCCCACGTCAAACAACGTTGTCATCACCTGTCAATTGGTATTCAACTTAACTAGGGGCACAACCATGTTTTTCCTTAGATTCTCATGTGTAGGCATCAATCACATGCATTTGTCATTATCCTCTTTAATCATTCAAAAAGACCTAAAAATTAGAAAATGTCTTGAAAAAAGACCTAAAAATTAGAAAATGTCCTTAAAAAAGACCTAAATATAAAAAATGTCCTAAAAAAGACCTAAAAATTAAAAAACGTCCTGAAGAAAACACAAACTTCCAAAACGGAATCATGTCAGTCAACACAGGCACGTCAATTCAAGTCTTGATTAGTCTTTGTCATTGTCAAACTATGTTGTCTCTGCGCATTTTCTATGTAGACAAGGCTCATCTTCGAGCCCCAAGACATTAGGTCAGTCCTATTAGGTTTGTCAAAAAAACCATGACTCAATCTTTCGTCAACAAGACAAAGTCTTTGGTCGTGTCGAACTATGAGGTCTTTGAGTGCATGACGTAGGCAAGGCCATCTGTCGATGGGCCCCCGAGGCCGCACTAGGTCAGTCCATTAGAGTTCATTGCATAATTTTTGCACACACATGAAATAGTCTTTAAACTTGAATGAACAATCTACCCAAGTGAACTTCGACAATCTGTCAATGGAACATGACAATCATCTTAGCATATCAAAATCAGTCAATCTCAATCAAACTTAGTCAAGCTAGTCAAATCTTGCTTACTCTTCAGATGTGTCCTTCT
>VDFB02257216.1:0-22815 GCA_007258455.2 Sequoia sempervirens | reverse complement strand
ATGATCATATGACATGTGTAATCTTTGAATTATGAGTGTTTGATAATCAAATTAGGATCTTATGTTCTCTAAATGCATTAATTTGTTCTTGTTTTTTTGTAAAACTACGGTTTTTTTTTTTGCCGAGTCCTTGCCGAGTCTTTTCCCGAGTCCGTGCCGAGTACCCGAGTTCGAGCCATATTTTGGGCTGCCGAGTCCGAGTCTGCAAACTATGCTCACAGGAATATCATAATGGTGTTGAATGAGGAGTTTAGACATAGGGTACATATTGAGGATTTCTGGGCAAATGCGGTGGATGATGCTAAACTAAGGAAGAGAATACTTACCAGGCTACCTCTGAAGATGATCAGAGAATACGAGATTGTTCCGGTTCCAGATCAAGTGGATGAGGACATGAATGTAATACAGCCAAATTATGATTCAGTGAGAAACACAGCAGTCCCTCTCCCTAATTGGTCAAAGCCGGAGATTACAGATTGGGACACATTATGCATACCAGTGTTGACATAAACGAGAAATTGGGTGGAAAGGCATGTGAACAGACTTAAGAGTAGGTCAGTTTCTCTCACTTACAATCTCATGGGTGACCAGAGGCCGCCAACAAGAAGAAAATGAAAGCAGGTCACCCACGCTTCAGAACCACGAAGAGAGGAACAAGTTCAGCAGATGCCTCAGAGAGTTGAGGAAGCATCATCCACACCTTCACAAGCTCGCTCTCCAAGTGTACAAGAGCTCTCATTATTTGCGGACCAAAGAAACAAGTTGAATGAAGAACCAGAGTTACAAGAAGCAAATCAGCCACCCCGTAGGGAGTCAGTTGGTCAAAGTGTCAATGTGCCTAGAAGAGGAAACAGCCACAGATACCCACTTCCATCGGGAGATTGAGGCAGCTTTAGAGGATGAGACTATTGCAGGGCAAGAGGCTCAAGTTTCAAGAGAAGATACCCATCAGCCAGAGATTGATGAGCCTCATCAGGATGTTAATAGAGAAGAAGTGCATGAAGAAGAAGCGAGAGAGGAGAAGCCATTTATTGTTTGTGACCCGGAACAGGCAGTGCCTGATTGGCTAAGGGAAAGAATGAGAAGGGATCCTATTGAGGAGACTGACCCGGCGATTGAGATGGAAGAATTCCTTAGTCAAATCAGTGCACCGCCAGAGAAGAAGGCTAGAAAATTCTCAAAGATTTCTACGGATGAGGATGGTTCTCGCACACTGCATGTGGCCATTCCCAAGATCGAGTGTAATCGAGATGATGTTGTTCCAGAAAATTATGTGGTCACCACTATGGAGTTAGGCCGCCCTACAGGGGCTCAGATAATTGAGTGTGACAACTCCTATTAGGCACTAAAGGACAGGTTGCTCTGAACCGAGGGAAAGTACAAACGATTGAAGAGGGAGCATAGGACATTGGTTGGTTACGTGCAACACTTAGCTCGTCCGTGTGGGCAGGAGAATCCAGTAGTTGACCTTCCAGCGGAACTCCCGAGAGAATCAGTTAGCGGCTTGGAAGACTTGAGGAAGATGGCTCAGGAGGCCGATAAGTGGGTTGGCAATGTTTGCACTGAGACAGAGAAGTTCATGGAGGATCTCGCTCATTCTTATCATCAGGCCTCTAGCATTCTAGCACGCATGGACACCGTTGATCAGGCCTGGAGTGAGACCCATATCTATCAGACTAAGACTGTTCTTCATTTGGAGGCTTTGATGCACATGCCCTTACAGACTTGGTGGAGGGAGGCGTGATACAGGAGGGTGACAGATATGACTTCACCAGTTGGTATTCTTCAGTGGTCACGGGCCGAGGCTTCTTCAATGCGGCACAGGGAGATTCAGCTAGAGTTAGAAAGGCTATGGGAAATATTCTGGAAGGAGTCATGAACACACTCGAGTCTATATTTGCTAGAAGACTAACTTCTGAGGAGATGACTACAGATAGCCTAAAGAACAGATTGGAGCCTTTCTTTTCGATGGTAAGGTCGTTTGTTCAGGATGATTTTGAAAATGTTTCAACCTTCTCCAGCATTTTTCAAAACACTCAGGATGCCTTGGTCGCTTGGAGAAAATCTTGTACTCGACATGCGCAGACAGTCACGGTGCTTGAATTTCAGCTCAACCATATTCCACCTATTTCAGTTCAAGAGGTTGAGGCAGTGTTGGCCAGATTGATCAAATTCGCAGTCAAAGAGAAGGAGAATGGAAACGCCTTGTTGGATGATGACCTTCTAGAGGATGATGGTGGGCATTAATAGCTCATTATGACTTCGGGAGAAAGTGGGAATCTTTTGCTCATTTATTACCCCACTCCTCTTTGTGGCAGTTTTTAGGGAAAAATCTTGACTAGGGCTTATGTGGCTCAATCTGAGCCCTTCATTGTAATTCAATTTGAACCATCCATTGGAATAGGCCAACTATGAAAGGGGCATCCCCCCTCATTTGTACATCATTAGAATATAGAATAGCAAAGATTATAGAGGAAATAGAGCATAGAGGGACAGATAGCATAGCTTAGATTGAAGAGGAAGGAAAGTTTTCAAATTGAATGCTTTGTAAGAAGTTGTTGTGAACACTCCTATAATAAAAAGAGTTATCCTTGCTTGTGGTTTCATCTTTTGTTATGGGTAGCTAGCAAGATTTCTTCGTCCTTCCAATTCACTTAGAATCTTAAAGTAGAACTTAGAGTAAAATAGATTTTGATTCATGCAAGTAGATAGTAGTTGTGGAATGTGGTGGTTGAATTGAGCGAACTTCATTAGTCCATACCACTAGCAAGCTCACTGATGGTGGATTCGCCTTGTGTGGTCAACTAGAATATTGTGTACTTAACTTCGATTACGATTTATATGTTGGTATGCGTCGTTGTGATAGTATCTTCATGTTAAGTTGTGATTTGAATACCTCAAGCTAATCCTTTGAAGATTGCACCAGTTCTGTGGAAGCTATCCAAGGTGAGGCAAAGGAGAGCTTGGTTGAAGTTCGCAAGAGTTGATCCCCACGTTCCACGCCTAGAGTAGACCATAGTATTTATAATCCCTGTAACCATTTAAAATTCCGCACTTTCTGGTTAGTTTAGGAAATCACTGATAAATCCTTTGAATCTTGAAAACCCCTTTCTCTAGAGTGAACAATTACGTAAGTCCCCTTGAAATACCAGCAAATCACATCAAGCCAACTGAATCTATATCCACTGCATAAAGGAACCTTGGAGTTGAATGCATGATCTTTCGCAATCTTAGCATGCAGAAGATTTTGATCAAGAGAGGATAGAGTGACCGTTGGAAACTTTATTTTGTGTTGGTGTGGTCATAAAACACCCATCAACAGACCTACTCGCTATGGATTGGGTAGGAAGGACTGTGGACCAAAGTCTATCCACCTCCAAATCTATTGGCCTTGAATCACACAGGTCCTATGGTTGATGATGGTGAAGATGGGAAATTTCTAAGCACAAGAGAACCTTAAATAAATTCACCACTCATGGCCACTACCTAAGTGGGGGTGAAACCTCAATTGATGGTAAAGCAATAACAGCCATGAGGATGTTGATCTTGAAGAGCACACAGGAAATACTAAGAAGGGGGGCGGGGGAGGGGGTGCGTGAATTAGTATTTCAAAACTTTTAACCTTAAAAGCATATAACTCAGAAATCAAAACATTAACAACAATATAAACCCCAGAATTACGTGGAAAACCCTTTCGGGTAAAAAACCACGTTGTATTACATATCAGACCTCTAGCATAGAGTCAAATTGGCTTACACATCTCCAAAGTTACTCAGGGTGATGATAAAAGAATACTCTTTAACAATACCATCGAATGATCTTCACTGATGCACATCATGATAAAAAACCCGATATCAGAGTCATATATGAAAACCCACAAAGATCATCATAAAGTGCATATAACCCGATATCAGAGTCATATATGAAAACCCACAAAGATCATCATAAAGTGCATGTTGGTTGGAAATTTTGTATTCTCGTGAAAGCGTACAAAATTGAGATTTCAACCACAGCACGTGAGTTAAACTCTCCTAATTAAGGGAAGGCTCCCCCTTTAACTAAAAAAAAATTAAGGGTAGGACAGCAATCGTTCCTCTTGTTTCAGGAAAGATTACGTTCTTCTCTCTTCACAGAAAAGACACAGTAAATGTTACTAAAACTTGTTACAACAGCTACACAGTGAAATTAAGAGAAAGGAAATAAAGTTTCCTGAAAGCGCAAGGACTTCCGTTATTTCCTCCGGGACGGGAAAACAATTCGATAAGCACAAAGTCTTAAAGAATGAAATCCTATCAACCTTTTTTTTTTAGAACGATTACTTTATGGAAATATACAAAATAAAACAGCTCAAAGACTGAAATTATAATGTATGCTTTCAACTATTCTAAATGAGAAATACTATGAGCGTAAAGACTTATAATTCTTCTCTATTTCTAACACTAACTAAGAATTCAATTCTCAGATTTACAGCACAAAGACTGTAGATATTTAAATTGAATCTCTCTTCAGCAATCTTCAACAATTCTCAAGTAATCACAATATGATATTGATCTAAAATGACATAAGAACATTTGAGATGCAAAACAAGAATTCAGCTCAAAGTCTGAAATTCCAGCTTTTTGATATCACTTGAAAATTTACAATATTTCACTATAAAGCTCAAAGACTTTATGAGTATAAAATTCTGCAGAGTTTTCTTGCTTGCTAAAAAGATCAAAATTACAATAGACCCCTCAAGTATTTATAGGAGGAAGGTCTGGAGAAAAAGGTGGGAGGATCTCAACAAACTTGAGAAAATCTCTCAACCGATAACTAATTGCGATTGACTTATTCAAAATTACAATCCAAATTGTGATTTGTCTTGTAAGATTTTACACGTAATTACATTTTCGAAAATTGCAAGGAAAGAACACTTGCAATTGCAAAATTTGTTTTTACATATATATTGTCGAAAGTAAAATTACATAAAACAATCTAAAACTTAATTTATTTCATTCCTATCTTTGAAAGATAAGAATTTGCTGATGATGGTCTTCAACTCGTTCGGATCTGGACCCAAAGTGTTCTTGGCCACTGCAACTGTCTTCAGAATTACATCAAAGTATCTAATAGTTGCCAATCTATGCTCTTCATAATAAGTTTGCATTTTCTCAAGGATTGTTTGATGGTTGATAAGCTTTTGAATCGAATCCATAGAAAATTGCTCTGATTCCATTTGTTGACGAAGATTGGCTGCCATATCTGAAGTAACTGAATCAGCTTCAAGTAACTCATCTTCTTGATTCAAAACTGTACATGAGATCTTTTCAAAATTTGAAAGAATATCCTGCTGAACTTCGTCATTCATTTCTAAAGTAGCCTGGATATCTTTGATAAGATCTTGAATGACCAATGACCTATTTGTCATAAGTTCCTCAAATTCTATGTACTTTTCCCTATTTGGCAAAATCAAATTGGTGCATAGGATTAGTAAATCAACTTGATCTATCTCATGCCAGATTTTAAAATCTTTTTCAAGCGTTTCCAAACTTTGCTTGAAGGCTTCTAAAGTCTGATTCAGTTTTATCTTTGCTATCCTGACATTCTTGAAAACTTGCAACGTCTTCTCAATCATTGGAACACTTTGCTCAATTAGCTGAGTTATCCATGAATCAATTGCCTTAGCCTTTTGCGCAATTCTTTCTAACTGTCTAACTGATTCATTTGGAGGAGCTGTAGATAGAGAATCAACTGCTTCTGATGATCCTGTAATCCTCTGAATGACTGCAACCAGCTGAGCATTGTCTTCTTTGAGCTTTTCCTTTTTAGCTAAGAGTTCGTTATAGCTTTGTGTCAGAATTGTCACTGAACTCTGAGCATCCTGCATCATATTAGCGTGAGTCTGCTTACCCAATTCCACCCTCGTGAACCTGTAGTCAGATACCTGCATCTCTTCATGCGTTTTATCAACTAAGGGCTCTGCAATTTCAGCATATTTCATCCTGTTGCTGTCAACAAAAACCTGTGAGACTGTTTTAGCTTTCTTTGCAATCACTGGTTTTTGTTTCTTCAATTTTCGGAAATCAAAAATATCAGGAGACACTGCCTGTTTCTTTCTCTTAGGAGCAATTGAATTTAGTCATGGAGGAAGATCCAAGGTTGTCACATCTGAAATGGCAACTGCGGTCTCAGTAGAAATAGTCTCAGTTTGAGATACAACAGAAATTCTTGAAGGTGCCTCAGTTTGTATAGCAACAATGTTTTGCTCAGAAGACAAATTGCAACTAGGATTGGCCATGAAACAATCAAAATTCGTTACAGACGTATCAATTTCTGGAAGAGTTGTTTCTAACATAGCTGAAAAGATTGGATTGATATCAAAAATACTCTTGAAGTTACTAGGTAAGTTCATCATGGGAGCATTTGTTACAGATGAAGGCTGATTACAAGTCTCTTGTGTTGGAATAGAAGGAACAAAAACGGTAGAGAAAGAATCAACATCACTGTCGATAGGAGACAAAGGGGATATTGCTGATTCTGGTATTGGGGCCTCAATGTGAGGAGTTATCTCACTTAGGATAGTGGAGGTCTCATGAACCTCGTCTTCTTCTTGCTGATTTAATACCTGAATCAGCATTTCGTTGACTTCCTTACCCTTTAATGTTTCACTATCCAATGGTTGTTCAGGAGCTCTGCTTACTTTCAGCTTGATTCTGGTACTTGAAGAGGAAGCTCCTTCCTTAGATTGTTCCCTAATTTCTGATTTCAATCCTCTAGGGCCAGCTGGGTCATCTTCAGCTCTAACTCTGATTTTGATGGTCTTGACACCTATGCTTTTGAGCCAAGAGTTGGTGTTCGCCAAGATTGATTGGAATCTATCAAAGATAGAGACGGATTCCTTCTGAGACCATTGAATTGCAGGAATGGGAGCATTAGCAACTCCCTGTTCTTCGTACTCAGGATCCAAAATCTGCTTATCATCAATTACTCCCTCTGGAATTAAAGTCAGATTCAGGTCAATGATTTGCTCCAAAGTTAGCCTGCAATAATCCATTTTGTATACATCCTTTTCTGTACGGAGGTCTGCCCAAATGTCTTCAATGCGGTGAACATGAGTGAAGACTCTTTTTATTTTATCTTTCATCCTCCTGTAATCAAAATCCACTCTAGCTTGGAATCTTTTCAATGTTATCTCCTGAAGTTCAGTTTCCATTGCTTTGGCTCTTGAAGAGGTTGTCAAAGAATACCTGCCAATTACCAATGGATTATGTGAAGAAATACCAATTCCAGATTTGTGTTGTGAAGCTTGACGTGAATGAACTGACATCAACTGCCTTCCTAGCTCCATCAAAATGATCTTATCAGTAGGATATCTCGGTAGCATATAAGGTTGGTCTTCAAAGCAGCCAACTCTCATATAGGTGAATGTTGGAAATTGAAGGAATAAGCAGCCATATTGATTTACCTTATTCCAAGCTGCATCTGATACCCTGTTATTTACCAACTCTTTGTCAAACAAACACATAAAATAACCAAAGAAGGCATCTTGTACCCTTCTATAATGCGCTCGACTTGGGATAAAAGTCAACTGATCATAATATTTCCATACGGGCACCAATGATCTGTCACCTTCAGGAGATAAGCCTGGAAAATGTCTCAAGGAAGCTGCTATGTAGACCAAATATGAATTCATATAGAAGGTCAGAGTGGTAGGAACCTGTGCAAGCTGTTCGCACAAACAGTCACTGATTATTTCTCCCCAGAAAATTGGATGTTGTGCTTTTCTAATGACAACCATGAACTTATACATCCAACTTTCAAACATGTTAGAAACTTTCAACCCTGCAATTCTGCTCAAAAGAGTGATCATGTCGTTAACTTCTTCTATAAAATCAGACCGATACAACTTGGGCATACGGGTCGCACAAGGTCGTGATTTTAGAAGCCATTTAGAGTTGATGTGTTTAATACAATCATTCTTCTTCTGCTCAAAATGTTTGTGAGCACTCTTCAATGAAATCTCTGAATAAGTGGTTGCATCAGGTACTCTGAAAACTCTATTGATTGTCTCAGCATCAAGTCTGATAACTACGTTGCCATCATCATCCTTAATTGTCCTGGATTGTCTATCAAAGCGTGCTGCACATGCAAGGACGAATTCTGGTTCAAGGGCAGCAACAGGAAAAGAAGCCACGAGATGGATATGACTTCTCAGCAACTTTTGCATATCAGAAGACGTATATTTCTCAACCCTTTCAAGAAAATTAGACATATCAACATGCCCTATTTCTGTATCTTTGATCTCATCGATGTTTGAAACAACGTGAGATGGAGAGATCTCATTTTGATATTTGTCGAACTTATACTTCATCTTTTTGCCTGCTGTAGAAGTTGGTTCATCCGTCATTGAACAAGAATCTGCAAGACTGCGGTGAAAACCCCATAAGGTCAGCACATCATCAGCATCAACGTGAGTGGACATGGCGAATCTCAAACCCTAGAACAATGAAATGGACTTTGAAAGAAAAATGGAAGGTGAATGAAGATGAATTCGAAATGGATGAAGTGGTGGAATGAAAAACGACATTTTGTCTCTTTGAAACAGCAAGATAAAGAGATCTCAAAACTTGGATTTGGAATTTCGTCCAAAAAGGTCAACTTATGTGCTTTTTAAGGCAATTCGGGTTTTTGAGTGACTTGAACAATTTCGGAACTTTTTGACACTTTAGCAATTTTTGCTTTTTGCAATTTCGGGATTTTTCAGAGTTTTGACAATTTTCTCAAAGGCAATCGGGATTTTACAGAAGTTTAACAATTTTTGAACTTTGCAATTTTAAAAATTGTTATTTCAAATATAAATCCCGAAATTGTATCTTTAGGCTAAAAACCCGAAATAAGAGACAAAGTGAAATTTTCTTATTTTGTGAAAGATAGTGATGGATATATGAAGTGGCGAAATGAATGAAATGAAGGAAATGAGCATAAGTGACATTTTATTGCTGGAAATGAACGGTGAAATGGAAGAAATACGTTTTAATCATGTAAAGCATTTTTTAAAGGGAAAACGCATTATGTATGAAATATGGAGGTATGTGAAATGAGATGGAAGGTAAAATTTCAGTAAAATGGAGAAGGCGTGTGAATGAATATGAGAAAAACGCATTTTTATATAAGGGCGAATGGAGATAATATGGAGATATATGAGTGAAGATGGCGAATGAAATGGAGGAATAAATGGCAGTGAGAGTGAATAACGAAATGAAAGAAAATGGTGAGTAGACAAGTAAATGAAAGAGGCGAGAATGTATCAAGAAAACACGTTTTAGTATGAAGGCGGGCTTTTGAGATAAATAAATGTATTTAAGATAAAGAAAACCAGTAAGAGAAAACGCGTTTTGATAAAACTAGCAAAAATATCAACAAATATACCAAAATAACCATGATGAAAGCGAAGGATAGAAAGAAAAACGCGTAAAAAATAAAAACGCGTTTTGAAACAGTGATAAAAAGTAAAAACGTGGTATGTAAAAGACAAAAACGCATATATATGACAGTAAAACATTGAAAAGGAAGATAGAAAATGCGAATCATACCTGGAGACAAGTTGAATACGCGAAAATGCAGAGGCAAAAACCCTAGACGCGTCCAAAAAGACAGAAAATGGCTATTTACTGGTTAAAATCCGATTTTGAAGCATCAAGGTCGACCAAATTTCCATGAAATGAGGAAATAAATGCCAAGAACAATTCAACCAGCTTGAATCTAAGAAAAATCGGGCTTTTCAGAAGATTTGACAATGAAAAATAACATCAAAATGATGAATCGGGTTTTTATGAGGTCTTTACATGTCTTTTTTTTACAAAATCGGGTTTTTTATGAACTTTAGCAATTTCATTTTTAACCAATTCGCACTTTTCTAATAAAAAGACAACTTTCATTGTAACAAAATTGAAAAATTCGGACTTTTTATGTCATTTAAGCAAAATCGGGTTTTTTATGAACTTTAGCAATTTTGCTTTTTTGACAAAATAAAATGACTTTAACAAAAATCGGGTTTTTTAGATAACTTAAGCAATTTCGGGTTTTTCAGACACTTTGGCAATTTTGCTTTTGAGTCTAAATTTCCCTATTTGCTGAGTTGCTCAGAAAACCCGAAATTGGCCAAAAAGACATTAAAAACAAGTCAGAAATCGACAAAAACGGAAACGTAAAGAGGAAAAAGAGTAGCCCAAAGGTTAATCAACTTAAAACAGAGATTTTCCACCCTTTGCACCTCGTAATGCGTGCCTTGGAGAAGAAAAATCTCAAGTTTTAAGAAAATTTTGATTGGTTACCTAAATTTTGAAACGAGTTAAAAATTTAGGATAACAGCTGGCTCCGACTGGGGAACTGCCTTCGAAAACGAAGGTAGTGGAATCTAGAATCTAGAAGTGCCTTACGATTCATTGGGCTACGGAGTCACTAAATAAAACACAAAAATAAAAGACTCAAAAGATTAAAAAGACTAAAAAGCTAAAAGACTCAAACCTTATGTACAAAAAACTAATCTAAAACTCTACTGAAAGTAGTGTTTTAGATGCTGCCCACTGTAAGGAAGTGGGAATGGAGTGCCATCTTGATACGCCAGCAAGAAGCTATTCTCACCAATTGCTTGATGAATTATAAAAGGACCACGCCAAAGAGAATCAAATTTCCCATGCATTCCTTTTGGTTCCCTCCTCTTATCCCAAAGCAAGACGTGATCACCAACTTGAAAGACCTTCTGCTTTGCTTTTTTGTCGAAGAGAGCCTTAACTTGCTTCTGATGGTCGTTGATACGATCCACTACTTGTGATCTTTGCTCCTCTAATTGAGAGAGAAACATTATCCGCTTATCAAGAGAACTTTCAAATGTAGCATCTTCTACAGCTTTGATCAACTTGAGGGCTGGAAGTTCCAATGTGATAGGAATCTCTGCATTTACTCCATAGAGCAACTGAAATGGACATGCCAATGGCTCGCTTGGGTGTAATGCGATCAGCCCACAAAGCATCATATAACGCTTTATGCCATGATCTTTGATTCTCATCAACAAGCTTTCGGATGATAGTAATCAAATTTTTGTTACTCGATTCAGCTTGACCATTACCTTGCGGGTAATAATCTGAAGAATGGGCCAATATTATACTATAATCAAAACAAAACTGAGTTACCTCATAAGATGAGAAGGAAGATGCATTATCTGTCACGACCTTATAAGGAACACCGAATCTTGATATGATGTTTTCTTTCAAAAATCTACACACTACCTCAGAAGTAGCATGTTTCACAGGAATAGCTTCGACCCACTTGGTGAAATAATCTGTTGCAGCAAGAACAAAGGTATGTCCAGCACTAGAATGTGGGTTAATGACACCAATGAAGTCGATTCCCCACTGCCTGAAAGGCTCTTCTATCACAACTGGTTTTAATGGCTGCGCCATCATTTTTTGCTTACCAACAAATTGCTGACATTGTGTACATTTACGTACCCATTTATATGCGTCTTGGAAAAGCGTAGGCCAATAATACCTAGCCCTCAAGATCTTATGAGCAGTTACTGATGGAGAAAAATGACCACCACAAGCTAAATTGTGAAAAGATTCAAGTAATCTGTCTTGCTGTGCTTTATCAACACAACGCTGAAAATTACCATCAAGAGTTCTTTTATACAAACCATTATCCCAAAGAATATAATTTGCAGCCTTGAGTTTCAGATTTCTCTTTTCCTTGAAAGAGAGATGAGCTGGGCATTCACCATAAGTCAGAAAATAGGCGATATTAGAATACCACTCATCAGTAGTGCTGACAAACAACACCTTAGGAAGATCTTCATAAGACTCCTCTTCACTTTCTTCTGCACTGCTTTCAGCCATCAACTGACATAAACCTCTGCCACGAACAAGCTTGGTTGGTTTAATCTCTAAATCATACTCTTGGATTTTAGCCACCCAATTTCCTCTTTTTGTACCAAAATCTTGCTGTGTCAAAATGGATTTGACAGCTGTATCCGGAACTAACACTATCGTATGAGAATTAAGAATATAGAACCTGAAATACTTAACTGCCTTTACAACTGCAAAAGCATTCTTCTCAACTGTAGAATATTTGAGCTCATGAAGCTTTAATGGACAACTCATGAAGGCAATAGGAGATTCAATTCCTTCTGAATTTTGCTGCATCAAGATAGCAGACATGGTATGCTCAGAAGCATAACTGTACATAATGAAATCTTTAGAGTAATCCGGACTAACCAGCACTGGGGCGTGAGCAATTGCATTCTTAATTTCAGCAAAAGCAGTTTTACCTTCATCATTCCAACGGAAAACAGCTTTCCCCTTCATCATATCAATGATGTGACGTGTTTTCTCAGCAAAATCTGGGATAAATCTCCTCAAGAAATTCACTTTACCAAAGAAAGAGTGAACAGCTGTCTTACTAGACGGCAAAGGCAGATTTTGAATAGATCTTACCCTTTCGGGATCAATCTTAATTCCTTCATTTGATACAACATGTCCCAGAAGTTTACCCTCAGTAACCCCAAAGATAGACTTCTTAGGATTAAGAGAAACACCATGCTTGCGGCACCTTTCCAGCACATCTTGTAAATGAAATAAATGATTCTCACGATCTTTTGAGAAGACAGTGAGATCATCCAAATACACCACGATATACCTTCCTAAGATACCACGAAAAGCTAAATCCATTGCTCTTTGAAAGGTTGCTCCTGCATTTATTAATCCGAAAGGCATTCTGCGATATGCAAAAGTACCCCATGGGGTAGTAAAAGCAGTTTTATGTCTATCAGCTTCACTTACCTCAATCTGGTTGTAACCTGAAAATCCATCCAGCATAGACATCATTTGAGAACCTGTCACTGTCTGGAGCACTTGATCCATTATAGGCAAAGGATAATTATCCTTTAATGACTGCTGATTGAGATTACGAAAATCCACACAAATACGAATTTCTCCATTCTTCTTGCGTACTGGAACTATATTAGCTATCCAAGTTGAATGATGAATGGGAAAAATAATTTGTGCATCTAGCATCTTCTGGATTTCTGAATAGATAGTGCCAGAAATTTTGGGATTATACTGGCGTTGCTTTTGTTTGAAAGGGGATGCATCGCTCTTCAAAGGGATTTCATGCTGAACTTGTCCTGACTGAAAAGATTTCAGATCATCATATGAATAAGCCAGCACATCTCTGTACTGCTGCAATAACTGAATAATCTGATTTCTCTCCTCTGGAGTGCAACTATTACCAATGTTAACCATTTTAGGATCTTCTTCAGATCCAATATTGTACTTGTCATACCCTATAGAAGAATCTGAATTCACTTGTTGCTGCTTTTTGATATATCGGTCATGCTTGTCAAAAAGCTTTTCCAGAGATACTAGTCCCTTAGGAATTTTATTCCCTTTTAGCTGCAAAATCTCTCCATCAGATTCGGACCAAGTATCTGACATAGAATCTGAAGAAGAAGAAGAATTGCTACCTTCAAAATACAGGTTATTAAAACCATCATCAACTTGTAAAAAGTTAATAATCTGTTTATCATCATTGAAAATCTGCCAATGATCCCAGTTATCTGGAACACTAGGCCTGCAGATTATTTCAACAATATACTTATCTTGATTAAAATCAAGGTGAGGAATAAGGAGAGTTGCTGAAACAGCAAGAGAATCTGCTCTATCATTGAATTCTCTCGGAACAACTGAGATACTGAAAGCATCAAAATCTTGAATATTCTCCCATACCAAATTACGGTAATGTCGGAGTCTATCATTCCTTGTCTGATAAATATTCCTTACTTGACAAATTATCAACTCCGCATCTCCTTGAGCGTGCAAATTTTTAATTCCTCTCTGAAGCGCAACACTCATACCTAGTAAGAGAGCTTCATACTCTGCAGTGTTATTAGTATTTGCAAACTGCAATTTAAAAGAATATGGAAAGATTTGACCTTTCGGAGAAATCAGAACCACACCAGCTCCAGATCCATTTGTAGCACAACTGCCATCAAACTCGAGAATCCAAATATCATTAGAATCATCATTAATGTAAAGACTGCTGGATTCTCCTACTTCAAAAGTAGAAGAAAGAGTGTTCTCATCTTCCATAGGTGAAGACTGATTTTCTTCATCTTGAGGAAGAAGTTCAACATCTTTTTCTGTAGTAGAAGATTCAACATCCTCTATCATACGATCAAGGGGATATTCAGCTAGTGTTGAATCTTCTCCATTATTAGAACTTCCTTCATTTGCTGAAAGAGTTGAAGAATCAACAGAACACCAATCTTCAGCAAACTCAGAAATCTCATCAATATGGAGATAATAGTTCCCAAAACCAGCTGATTCAAAAAGAATCTGAGCATGAGGATCATCAGATTTTTCCACCGTAAACTTAGTTTCTCTTTCAGGAACAAGTTTCTGCACAATGCCTTTCACAGGAATTCTAGCCTCTGTCATATCCATGTTCAGCTCGCCTCCTACATCTTTACAGAAATTGCGTCCAAGGAGCATTCCATAAGAAGCTGGGACGTCCGCAACAAGAACAGTCATCTTTATCTTTTTCTCAGGAAAGGCTGCAAAGGCGAATTGTGCATCTTTGATTTGCCCAACGAGAGGCACTTGTTTATTATCCATAGAATAACAATTACCAAAAGTTTTGGTAAGAGTTAATCCAAGACAATCAGCAACCTTGATTGGCATAACATTATCCGAAGCACCAGAATCTATAATACAGTTACTTAATTTGAAACCATTAATGAGCAAGGAAATATAGAAAGGATCTATCTTTCCTGGAACTGAGGATGGGATGATAACCAAATTATTGGGCAGATTCTTGGGTTCTTGGACAATAGGGCTATTTAAAACAGGACGAGTCTCACTACTTTTAACAAATTTAACCAATCTTTCAAGCTGATCAGGATTGGCTTGAAGATACTCAACCTCAGACATCTGAATCTTAGTCTTTCTAGCATGGTCAATAATATCAAAAGCTTGGAAAGAATTTGCAAGAGATGTAGATGATATACTCTCAACTTGTACTTTAGGATTAGATACATTAGTCTTGGGTTCACTAGAAAGAACAGAAGGAGAATTGCTTACTAGATTTTTTGAAGAATCCTTAGTCAAGGTAGGCAATGGCATTCCCTTCTTAGCAATGGTCACCGGCAACTGAACGTTGTTTTTCACCTTTGCTTCTTCATCCTTTTGAGCCAACCGAGTCTGGGATCTTGTGATAACAGCATATGCTTGACTCTCAACATTTTCATTTTCAGCTGAATCATCATAATGCATGTATCGTATAGTGGAGTCGCCAGCTGCCTCTTCATCTTCTTGATTAAAAACAGCTTCATCTTCCGCTTGGAAATCATTGGAAGATAGTTCTTCTCGATCTATTTCGTAATAACCAACTGCTGTATTCTTCGGAGGTGCTTCAAGTGCAAGCCTCTCAGGAGGAGGAGGCAATTTATTCTGATTTCTGGCAGCATAGTTAGAAGCAGAATTTGGATACGTCCTCCTAGGAATATCCTTGTATGGAGCAGCAAAAGAAGCTTGTGAAACCTGCTTCTTCAAGGCAAGAAGTTCATTAGCCAATTTTTGTACCATAGGATCAGTAGAAGCTGAAGTAGAAGATTCAGAAATAGAATTTCCTTTGAATCGATTAGGATCCTTCCGGATTTTCCCAGCCAAGATCAAATCATCTTCAATTTCTGTAGCAAGGACTTGAGCATGTGCCAAAGTTGTTGGAGTTGCCCTTCTCAACAGAAAACTGACTTCTGGCAGCTGAGTGTTAATAAAGAAACACTTGAGATTTGCTGGAGTAGGCTGTGAATCAGTAGGAATTCTGTTTGCAAGTTTATTAAACTTTGCAATGAATTCACGCATATTCTCATGTGTGTCCTTCTTCATTTGAGTCAGCTGGGCCAGCAATGCATGCTCATCTTCGGCGGGCTTGAAACGTTCTTCAAACTTTGTCTTGAGAGTTTCCCAACTAGTGATATCACCAGCTCTCAAATTGTAAAACCAGTCAGCTGCAATTCCTTGTAGAGTTTCCATGAACAAACGTACAGCAACATCTTGATGTTCTACTCCTAGAACACCACAAGCCATTGAGAAAGCTTTGATGTGTTCATCAGGGTGTTGTTTACCGTCTCCAAAAAACTTAGGCAGATTTTTACGCGAGCCTTGTGGAAGAGCATGAAGAGGTGGAGTAAGATTTAAAGGACCAAAAGCTGCTCCCCATGGACCTTGAGCCATCGCTTGAATAGTAGGAACAACTGAAATCAAAGGTTTGAGGAAAAAGGCTGAAAGTTCACTCGGGATGGGCTTTTTCTTCTTAGATGGAGGAAAGCTAGTAGTTCGTGAAAGGGAAGATATACTAGTGAGCAGCTCAAACCTAGCTTGTTCACCGGGAGATATTTCTTGAGAACTTTGTCCCTTCTTACGACGAACGTAATAACGGATTCCTTCTAGCGTAGAAGCTAAAACAGAAACAAGTAAACAAATTAAGAATACTGGACTTCAAAAGAAAGTGAGAGACTTTCAAATGCGTTCGTATCCCCAGCAGAGTCGCCAAAAACTGTTATTTGGAAATTTTGTATTCTCGTGAAAGCGTACAAAATTGAGATTTCAACCACAGCACGTGAGTTAAACTCTCCTAATTAAGGGAAGGCTCCCCCTTTAACTAAAAAAAAATTAAGGGTAGGACAGCAATCGTTCCTCTTGTTTCAGGAAAGATTACGTTCTTCTCTCTTCACAGAAAAGACACAGTAAATGTTACTAAAACTTATTACAACAGCTATGCAGTGAAATTAAGAGAAAGGAAATAAAGTTTCCTGAAAGCGCAAAGACTTCCGTTATTTCCTCCGGGACGGGAAAACAATTCGATAAGCACAAAGTCTTAAAGAATGAAATCCTATCAACCTTTTTTTTAGAACGATTACTTTATAGAAATATACAAGATAAAACAGCTCAAAGACTGAAATTATAATGTATGCTTTCAACTATTCTAAATGAGAAATACTATGAGCGTAAAGACTTATAATTCTTCTCTATTTCTAACACTAACTAAGAATTCAATTCTCAGATTTACAGCACAAAGACTGTAGATATTTAAATTGAATCTCTCTTCAGCAATCTTCAACAATTCTCAAGTAATCACAATATGATATTGATCTAAAATGACATAAGAACATTTGAGATGCAAAACAAGAATTCAGCTCAAAGTCTGAAATTCCAGCTTTTTGATATCACTTGAAAATTTACAATATTTCACTATAAAGCTCAAAGACTTTATGAGTATAAAATTCTGCAGAGTTTTCTTGCTTGCTAAAAAGATAAAAATTACAATAGACCCCTCAAGTATTTATAGGAGGAAGGTCTGGAGAAAAAGGTGGGAGGATCTCAACAAACTTGAGAAAATCTCTCAACCGATAACTAATTGCGATTGACTTATTCAAAATTACAATCCAAATTGTGATTTGTCTTGTAAGATTTTACATGTAATTACATTTTCGAAAATTGCAAGGAAAAGACACTTGCAATTGCAAAATTTGTTTTTACATATATATTGTCGAAAGTAAAATTACATAAAACAATCTAAAACTTAATTTATTTCATTCCTATCTTTGAAAGATAAGAATTTGCTGATGATGGTCTTCAACTCGTTCGGATCTGGACCCAAAGTGTTCTTGGCCACTGCAACTGTCTTCAGAATTACATCAAAGTATCTAATAGTTGCCAATCTATGCTCTTCATAAGAAGTTTGCATTTTCTCAAGGATTGTTTGATGATTGATAAGCTTTTGAATCGAATCCATAGAAAATTGCTCTGATTCCATTTGTTGACGAAGATTGGCTGCCATATCTGAAGTAACTGAATCAGCTTCAAGTAACTCATCTTCTTGATTCAAAACTGTACATGAGATCTTTTCAAAATTTGAAAGAATATCCTGCTGAACTTCGTCATTCATTTCTAAAGTGGCCTGGATATCTTTGATAAGATCTTGAATGACCAATGACCTATTTGTCATAAGTTCCTCAAATTCTATGTACTTTTCCCTATTTGGCAAAATCAAATTGCTGCATAGGATTAGTAAATCAACTTGATCTAACTCATGCCAGATTTTTAAATCTTTTTCAAGCGTTTCCAAACTTTGCTTGAAGGCTTCTAAAGTCTGATTCAGTTTTATCTTTGCTATCCTGACATTCTTGAAAACTTGCAACGTCTTCTCAATCATTGGAACACTTTGCTCAATTAGCTGAGTTATCCATGAATCAATTGCCTTAGCCTTTTGCGCAATTCTTTCTAACTGTCTAACTGATTCATTTGGAGGAGCTGTAGATAGAGAATCAACTGCTTCTGATGATCCTGTAATCCTCTGAATGACTGCAACCAGCTGAGCATTGTCTTCTTTGAGCTTTTCCTTTTTAGCTAAGAGTTCGTTATAGCTTTGTGTCAGAATTGTCACTGAACTCTGAGCATCCTGCATCATATTAGCGTGAGTCTGCTTACCCAATTCCACCCTCGTGAACCTGTAGTCAGATACCTGCATCTCTTCATGCGGTTTATCAACTAAGGGCTCTGCAATCTCAGCATATTTCATCCTGTTGCTGTCAACAAAAACCTGTGAGACTGTTTTGGCTTTCTTTGCAATCACTGGTTTTTGTTTCTTCAATTTTCGGAAATCAAAAATATCAGGAGACACTGCCTGTTTCTTTCTCTTAGGAGCAATTGAATTTACCATGGAGGAAGATCCAAGGTTGTCACATCTGAAATGGCAACTGCGGTCTCAGTAGAAATAGCCTCAGTTTGAGATACAACAGAAATTCTTGAAGGTGCCTCAGTTTGTATAGCAACAATGTTTTGCTCAGAAGACAAATTGCAACTAGGATTGGCCATGAAACAATCAAAGTTCGTTACAGACGTATCAATTTCTGGAAGAGTTGTTTCTGACATAGCTGAAAAGATTGGATTGATATCAAAAATACTCTTGAAGTTACTAGGTAAGTTCATCATGGGAGCATTTGTTACAGATGAAGGCTGATTACAAGTCTCTTGTGTTGGAATAGAAGGAACAAAAACGGTAGAGAAGGAATCAACATCACTGTCGATAGGAGACAAAGGAGATATAGCTGATTCTGGTATTGGGGCCTCAATGTGAGGAATTATCTCACTTAGGATAGTGGAGGTCTCATGAACCTCGTCTTCTTCTTGCTGATCTAATACCTGAATCTGCATTTCATTGACTTCCTTACCCTTTAATGTTTCACTATCCAATGGTTGTTCAGGAGCTCTGCTTACTTTCAGCTTGATTCTGGTACTTGAAGAGGAAGCTCCTTCCTTAGATTGTTCCCTAATTTCTGATTTCAATCCTCTAGGGCCAGCTGGGTCATCTTCAGCTCTAACTCTGATTTTGATGGTCTTGACACCTATGCTTTTGAGCCAAAAATTGGTGTTCGCCAAGACTGATTGGAATCTATCAAAGATAGAGACGGATTCCCTCTGAGACCATTGAATCGCAGGAATGGGAGCATTAGCAACTCCCTGTTCTTCGTACTCAGGATCCAAAATCTGCTTATCATCAATTACTCCCTCTGGAATTAAAGTCAGATTCAGGTCAATGATTTGCTCCAAAGTTAGCCTGCAATAATCCATTTTGTATACATCCTTTTCTGTACGGAGGTCTGCCCAAATGTCTTCGATGCGGTGAACATGGGTGAAGACTCTTTTTATTTTATCCTTCATCCTCCTGTAATCAAAATCCACTCTAGCTTGGAATCTTTTCAATGTTATCTCCTGAAGTTCAGTTTCCATCGCTTTGGCTCTTGAAGAGGTTGTCAAAGAATACCTGCCAATTACCAATGGATTATGTGAAGAAATACCAATTCCAGATTTGTGTTGTGAAGCTTGACGTGAATGAACTGACATCAACTGCCTTCCTAGCTCCATCAAAATGATCTTATCAGTAGGATATCTCGGTAGCATATATGGCTGATCTTCAAAGCAGCCAACTCTCATATAGGTGAATGTTGGAAATTGAAGGAATAAGCAGCCATATTGATTTACCTTATTCCAAGCTGCATCTGACACCCTGTTATTTACCAATTCTTTGTCAAACAAACACATAAAATAACCAAAGAAGGCATCTTGTACCCTTCTATAATGCGCTCGACTTGGAATAAAAGTCAGCTGATCATAATATTTCCATACGGGCACCAATGATCTGTCGCCTTCAGGAGATAAGCCTGGAAAATGTCTCAAGGAAGCTGCTATGTAGACCAAATATGAATTCATATAGAAGGTCAGAGTGGTAGGAACCTGTGCAAGCTGTTCGCACAAACAGTCACTGATTATTTCTCCCCAGAAAATTGGATGTTGTGCTTTTCTAATGACAACCATGAACTTATACATCCAGCTTTCAAACATGTTAGAAACTTTCAACCCTGCAATTCTGCTCAAAAGAGTGATCATGTCATTAACTTCTTCTATAAAATCAGACCGATACAACTTGGGCATACGGGTCGCACAAGGTCGTGATTTTAGAAGCCATTTAGAGTTGATGTGTTTAATACAATCATTCTTTTTCTGCTCAAAATGTTTGTGAGCACTCTTCAATGAAATCTCTGAATAAGTGGTTGCATCAGGTACTCTGAAAACTCTATTGATTGTCTCAGCATCAAGTCTGATAACTACGTTGCCATCATCATCCTTAATTGTCCTGGATTGTCTATCAAAGCGTGCTGCACATGCAAGGACGAATTCTGGTTCAAGGGCAGCAACAGGAAAAGAAGCCACGAGATGGATATGACTTCTCAGCAACTTTTGCATATCAGAAGACGTAGATTTCTCAACCCTTTCAAGAAAGTTAGACATATCAACATGCCCTATTTCTGTATCTTTGATCTCATCGATGTTTGAAACAACGTGAGATGGAGAGATCTCATTTTGATATTTGTCGAACTTATACTTCATCTTTTTGCCTGCTGGAGAAGTTGGTTCATCCGTCATTGAACAAGAATCTGCAAGACTGCGGTGAAAACCCCATAAGGTCAGCACATCATCAGCATCAACGTGAGTGGACATGGCGAATCTCAAACCCTAGAACAATGAAATGGACTTTGAAAGAAAAATGGAAGGTGAATGAAGATGAATTCGAAATGGATGAAATGGTGGAATGGAAAACGGCATTTTGTCTCTTTGAAACAGCAAGATAAAGAGATCTCAAAACTTGGATTTGAAATTTCGTCCAAAAAGGTCAACTTATGTGCTTTTTAAGGCAATTCGGGTTTTTGAGTGACTTGAACAATTTCGGAACTTTTTGACACTTTAGCAATTTTTGCTTTTTGCAATTTCGGGATTTTTCAGAGTTTTGACAATTTTCTCAAAGGCAATCGGGATTTTTCAGAAGTTTAACAATTTTTGAACTTTGCAATTTTAAAAATTGTTATTTTAAATACAAATCCCGAAATTGTATCTTTAGGCTAAAAATCCGAAATAAGAGACAAAGTGAAATTTTTTTATTTTGTGAAAGATAGTGATGGATATATGAAGTGGTGAAATGAATGAAATGAATGAGCATGATATATGAAATTTATTGCTGGAAAAGCAAATGATAAAAATACGTTTTTATCATAAAGCAAATTTTGGATGGAAATATGCACTATGTATGGAAGTGCGGAGATATGTGAAATGGAAGGCAAAATTCAGTAAGATGAAGGGGGCGTGTGAAATGGAATGTATATGGGAAAAACACATTTCTAAATGAGGGCGAATGGAGTAATATGGAGATATATAAATGAAGATGGTGAATGAAATGGAGAAATAAATGGCAGTGAGAGCAGTGTAGACGCGGAATGTATTTTTTATGAAGGCGGGCTTTTGACAAATAAATGTATTTAAGAAAAGAAAAGAAGTGAAACGCGTTTTTGTAAAACTAAAAAATGCTTCTAAATATACCATAAACGCCATTGATAAAAGCGAAAAACAGAAGGAAAAACGCGTAAAAAATAAAAACGCGTTTAGAAACAGTGATAAAAAGTAAAAACGTGGTATGTAAAAGATAAAAACGCAAATATATGACAGTAAAACATTGAAAAGGAAGATAGAAAATGCGAATCATACCTGGAGACAAGTTGAATACGCGAAAATGCAGAGACAAAAACCCTAGACGCGTCCAAAAAGACAGAAAATGGCTATTTACTGGTTAAAATCCGATTTTGAAGCATCAAGGTCGACCAAATTTCCATGAAATGAGGAAATAAATGCTAAGAACAATTCAACCAGCTTGAATCTAGGAAAAATCGGACTTTTCAGAAGATTTGACAATGTAAAATAACATCAAAATCATGAATCGGGTTTTTAATGAGGTTTTTCATGCTCTTTTTTGCAAAATCGGGTTTTTTATGAACTTTGGCAATTTTACTTTAAACCAATTCGGACTTTTCTGATAAAAAGACAATTTTCATAATGAACAAAATTGAAAAATTCGAACTTTTTAAGCCATTTAAGCAAAATCGGGTTTTTAAAACACTTTAGCAATTTTGCTTTATTGACAAAATAAAATGACTTTAACAAAAATCGGGTTTTTTAGATAACTTAAGCAATTTCGGGTTTTTCAGACACTTTGGCAATTTTGCTTTGGAGTTTAAATTTCCCTATTTGCTGAGTTGCTCAGAAAACCCGAAATTGGCCAAAAAGACATTAAAAACAAGTCAGAAATCGACGAAAACGGAAACGTAAAGGGGAAAAAGAGTAGCCCAAAGGTTAATCAACTTGAAACAGAGAAATTCCACCCTTTGCACCT
>VDFB02257215.1:0-49055 GCA_007258455.2 Sequoia sempervirens | reverse complement strand
AAAGTAGTGTTTTAGATGCTGCCCACTGTAAGGAAGTGGGAATGGAGTGCCATCTTGATACGCCAGCAAGAAACTATTCTCACCAATTGCTTGCTTGATGGATGATAAAAGGACCACGCCAAAGAGAATCAAATTTCCCATGCATTCCTTTCGGTTCCCTTCTCTTATCCCAAAGCAAGACGTGATCACCAACTTGAAAGACCTTCTGCTTTGCTTTTTTGTCGAAGAGAGCCTTAACTTGCTTCTGATGGTTGTTGATACGATCCACTACTTGTGATCTTTGCTCCTCTAATTGAGAGAGAAACATTATCCGCTTATCAAGAGAACTTTCAAATGTAGCATCTTCTACAGCTTTGATCAACTTGAGGGCTGGAAGTTCCAATGTGATAGGAATCTCTGCATTTACTCCATAGAGCAACTGAAATGGAGACATGCCAATGGCTCGCTTGGGTGTAATGCGATCAGCCCACAAAGCATCATATAACGCTTTATGCCATGATCTTTGATTCTCATCAACAAGCTTTCGGATGATAGTAATCAAATTTTTGTTACTCGATTCAGCTTGACCATTACCTTGCGGATAATAATCTGAAGAATGGGCCAATATTATACTATAATCAAAACAAAACTGAGTTACCTCATAAGATGAGAAGGAAGATGCATTATCTGTCACGATCTTATAAGGAACACCGAATCTTGATATGATGTTTTCTTTCAAAAATCTACACACTACCTCAGAAGTAGCATGTTTCACAGGAATAGCTTCGACCCACTTGGTGAAATAATCTGTTGCAGCAAGAACAAAGGTATGTCCAGCACTAGAATGTGGGTTAATGACGCCAATGAAGTCGATTCCCCACTGCCTGAAAGGCTCTTCTATCACAACTGGTTTTAATGGCTGCGCCATCATTTTTTGCTTACCAACAAATTGCTGACATTGTGTACATTTACGTACCCATTTATATGCGTCTTGGAAAAGCGTAGGCCAATAATACCTAGCCCTCAAGATCTTATGAGCAGTTACTGATGGAGAAAAATGACCACCACAAGCTAAATTGTGAAAAGATTCAAGTCATCTGTCTTGCTGTGCTTTATCAACACAACGCTGAAAATTACCATCAAGAGTTCTTTTATACAAACCATTATCCCAAAGAATATAATTTGCAGCCTTGAGTTTCAGATTTCTCTTTTCCTTGAAAGAGAGATGAGCTGGGCATTCACCATAAGTCAGAAAATAGGCGATATTAGAATACCACTCATCAGTAGTGCTGACAAACAACACCTTAGGAAGATCTTCATAAGACTCCTCTTCACTTTCTTCTGCACTGCTTTCAGCCATCAACTGACATAAACCTTTGCCACGAACAAGCTTGGTTGGTTTAATCTCTAAATCATACTCTTGGATTTTAGCCACCCAATTTCCTCTTTTTGTACCAAAATCTTGCTGTGTCAAAATGGATTTGACAGCTGTATCCGGAACTAACACTATCGTATGAGAATTAAGAATATAGAACCTGAAATACTTAACTGCCTTTACAACTGCAAAAGCATTCTTCTCAACTGTAGAATATTTGAGCTCATGAAGCTTTAATGGACAACTCATGAAGGCAATAGGAGATTCAATTCCTTCTGAATTTTGCTGCATCAAGATAGCAGACATGGTATGCTCAGAAGCATAACTGTACATAATGAAATCTTTAGAGTAATCCGGACTAACCAGCACTGGAGCGTGAGCAATTGCATTCTTAATTTCAGCAAAAGCAGTTTTACCTTCATCATTCCAACGGAAAACAGCTTTCCCCTTCATCATATCAATGATGTGACGTGTTTTCTCAGCAAAATCTGGGATAAATCTCCTCAAGAAATTCACTTTACCAAAGAAAGAGTGAACAGCTGTCTTACTAGACGGCAAAGGCAGATTTTGAATAGATCTTACCCTTTCGGGATCAATCTTAATTCCTTCATTTGATACAACATGTCCCAGAAGTTTACCCTCAGTAACCCCAAAGATAGACTTCTTAGGATTAAGAGAAACACCATGCTTGCGACACCTTTCCAGCACATCTTGTAAATGAAATAAATGATTCTCACGATCTTTTGAGAAGACAGTGAGATCATCCAAATACACCACGATATACCTTCCTAAGATACCACGAAAAGCTAAATCCATTGCTCTTTGAAAGGTTGCTCCTGCATTTATTAATCCGAAAGGCATTCTGCGATATGCAAAAGTACCCCATGGAGTAGTAAAAGCAGTTTTATGTCTATCAGCTTCACTTACCTCAATCTGGTTGTAACCTGAAAATCCATCCAGCATAGACATCATTTGAGAACCTGTCACTGTCTGGAGCACTTGATCCATTATAGGCAAAGGATAGTTATCCTTTAATGACTGCTGATTAAGATTACGAAAATCCACACAAATACGAATTTCTCCATTCTTCTTGCGTACTGGAACTATATTAGCTATCCAAGTTGAATGATGAATGGGAAAAATAATTTGTGCATCTAGCATCTTCTGGATTTCTGAATAGATAGTGCCAGAAATTTTGGGATTATACTGGCGTTGCTTTTGTTTGAAAGGGGATGCATCGCTCTTCAAAGGGATTTCATGCTGAACTTGTCCTGACTGAAAAGATTTCAGATCATCATATGAATAAGCCAGCACATCTCTGTACTGCTGCAATAACTGAATAATCTGATTTCTCTCCTCTGGAGTGCAACTATTACCAATGTTAACCATTTTAGGATCTTCTTCAGATCCAATATTGTACTTGTCATACCCTGTAGGAGAATCTGAATTTACTTGTTGCTGCTTTTTGATATATCGATCATGCTTGTCAAAAAGCTTTTCTAGAGATACCAATCCCTTAGGAATTTTATTCCCTTTTAGCTGCAAAATTTCTCCATCAGATTCGGACCAAGTATCTGACATAGAATCTGAAGAAGAAGAAGAATTGCTACCTTCAAAATACAGGTTATTAAAACCATCATCAACTTGTGAAAAGTTAATAATCTGTTTATCATCATTGAAAATCTGCCAATGATCCCAGTTATCTGGAACACTAGGCCTGCAGATTATTTCAACAATATACTTATCTTGATTAAAATCAAGGTGAGGAATAAGGAGAGTTGCTGAAACAGCAAGAGAATCTGCTCTATCATTGAATTCTCTCGGAACAACTGAGATACTGAAAGCATCAAAATCTTGAATATTCTCCCATACCAAATTATGGTAATGTCGGAGTCTATCATTCCTTGTCTGATAGATATTCCTTACTTGACAAATTATCAACTCCGCATCTCCTTGAGCGTGCAAATTTTTAATTCCTCTCTGAAGCGCAACACTCATACCTAGTAAGAGAGCTTCATACTCTGCAGTGTTATTAGTATTTGCAAACTGCAATTTAAAAGAATATGGAAAGATTTGACCTTTCGGAGAAATCAGAACCACACCAGCTCCGGATCCATTTGTAGCACAACTGCCATCAAACTCGAGAATCCAAATATCATTAGAATCATCATTAATATAAAGACTGCTGGATTCTCCTACTTCAAAAGTAGAAGAAAGAGTGTTCTCATCTTCCATAGGTGAAGATTGATTTTCTTCATCTGGAGGAAGAAGTTCAACATCTTTTTCTGTAGTAGAAGAAAGAGCATCCTCTATCATACGATCAAGGGGATATTCAGCTAGTGTTGAATCTTCTCCATTATTAGAACTTCCTTCATTTGCCGAAAGAGTTGAAGAATCAACAGAACACCAATCTTCAGCAAACTCAGAAATCTCATCAATATGAAGATAGTAGTTCCCGAAACCAGCTGATTCAAAAAGAATCTGAGCATGAGGATCATCAGATTTCTCCACTGTAAACTTGGTTTCTCTTTCAGGAACAAGTTTCTGCACAACATCTTTCACAGGAATTCTGGCCTCTGTCATATCCATGTTCAGCTCGCCTCCTACATCTTTACAGAAATTGCGTCCAAGGAGCATTCCATAAGAAGCTGGGACGTCCGCAACAAGAACAGTCATCTTTATCTTTTTCTCAGGAAAGGCTGCAAAGGCGAATTGTGCATCTTTGATTTGCCCAACGAGAGGCACTTGTTTATTATCCATAGAATAACAATTACCAAAAGTTTTGGTAAGAGTTAATCCAAGGCAATCAGCAACCTTGATTGGCATGACATTATCCGAAGCACCAGAATCTATAATACAGTTACTCAATTTGAAACCATTAATGAGCAAGGAAATATAGAAAGGATCTATCTTTCCTGGAACTGAGGATGGGATAATAACCAAATTATTGGGCAGATTCTTGGGTTCTTGGACAATAGGGCTATTTAAAACAGGACGAGTCTCACTACTTTTAACAAATTTAACCAATCTTTCAAGCTGATCAGGATTGGCTTGAAGATACTCAACCTCAGACATCTGAATCTTAGTCTTTCTAGCATGATCAATAATATCAAAAGCTTGGAAAGAATTTGCAAGAGATGTAGATGATATACTCTCAACTTGTACTTTAGGATTAGATACATTAGTCTTGGGTTCACTAGAAAGAACAGAAGGAGAATTGCTTACTTGATTTTTTGAAGAATCCTTAGTCAAGGTAGGCAATGGCATTCCCTTCTTAGCAATGGTCACCGGCAACTGAACGTTGTTTTTCACCTTTGCTTCTTCATCCTTTTGAGCCAACCGAGTCTGGGATCTTGTGATAACAGCATATGCTTGACTCTCAACATTTTCATTTTCAGCTGAATCATCATAATGCATGTATCGTATAGTGGAGTCGCCAGCTGCCTCTTCATCTTCTTGATTAAAAACAGCTTCATCTTCCGCTTGGAAATCATTGGAAGATAGTTCTTCTCGATCTATTTCGTAATAACCAACTGCTGTATTCTTCGGAGGTGCTTCAAGTGCAAGCCTCTCGGGAGGAGGAGGCAATTTATTCTGATTTCTGGCAGCATAGTTGGAAGCAGAATTTGGATATGTCCTCCTAGGAATATCCTTGTATGGAGCAGCAAAAGAAGCTTGTGAAACCTGCTTCTTCAAGGCAAGAAGTTCATTAGCCAATTTTTGTACCATAGGATCAGTAGAAGCTGAAGTAGAAGACTCAGAAATAGAATTTCCTTTGAATCGATTAGGATCCTTCCGGATTTTCCCAACCAAGATCAAATCATCTTCAATTTCTGTAGCAAGGACTTGAGCATGTGCCAAAGTTGTTGGAGTTGCCCTTCTCAACAGAAAACTGACTTCTGGCAGCTGAGTGTTAATAAAGAAACACTTGAGATTTGCTGGAGTAGGCTGTGAATCAGTAGGAATTCTGTTTGCAAGTTTATTAAACTTTGCAATGAATTCACGCATATTCTCATGTGTGTCCTTCATTTGAGTCAGCTGGGCCAACAATGCATGCTCATCTTCGGCGGGCTTGAAACGTTCTTCAAACTTTGTCTTGAGAGTTTCCCAACTAGTGATATCACCAGCTCTCAAATTGTAAAACCAATCAGCTGCAATTCCTTGTAAAGTTTCCACGAACAAACGTACAGCAACATCTTGATGTTCTACTCCTAGAACACCACAAGCCATTGAGAAAGCTTTGATATGTTCATCGGGATGCTGTTTACCATCTCCATAAAACTTAGGCAAATTTTTACGTGAGCCTTGTGGAAGAGCATGAAGAGGTGGAGTAAGATTTAAAGGACCAAAAGCTGCTCCCCTTGGACCTTGAGCCATCGCTTGAATAGTAGGAACAACTGAAATCAAAGGCTTGAGGAAAAAGGCTGAAAGTTCACTTGGGATGGGCTTTTTCTTCTTAGATGGAGGAAAGCTAGTAGTTCGTGAAAGGGAAGATATACTAGTGAGCAGCTCAAACCTAGCTTGTTCACCGGGAGATATTTCTTGAGAACTTTGTCCCTTTTTACGACGAACGTAATAACGGATTCCTTCCAGCGTAGAAGCTAAAACAGAAACAAGTAAACAAATTAAGAATACTGGACTTCAAAAGAAAGTGAGAGACTTTCAAATGCGTTCGTATCCCCAGCAGAGTCGCCAAAAACTGTTGGTTGGAAATTTTGTATTCTCGTGAAAGCGTACAAAATTGAGATTTCAACCACAGCACGTGAGTTAAACTCTCCTAATTAAGGGAAGGCTCCCCCTTTAACTAAATAAAATTAAGGGTAGGACAGCAATCGTTCCTCTTGTTTCAGGAAAGATTACGTTCTTCTCTCTTCACAGAAAAGACACAGTAAATGTTACTAAAACTTGTTACAACAGCTATGCAGTGAAATTAAGAGAAAGGAAATAAAGTTTCCTGAAAGCGCAAAGACTTCCGTTATTTCCTCCGGGACGGGAAAACAATTCGATAAGCACAAAGTCTTAAAGAATGAAATCCTATCAACCTTTTTTAGAACGATTACTTTATAGAAATATACAAGATAAAACAGCTCAAAGACTGTAATTATAATGTATACTTTCAACTATTCTAAATGAGAAATACTATGAGCGTAAAGACTTATAATTCTTCTCTATTTCTAACACTAACTAAGAATTCAATTCTCAGATTTACAGCACAAAGACTGTAGATATTTAAATTGAATCTCTCTTCAGCAATCTTCAACAATTCTCAAATAATCACAGTATGATATTGATCTAAAATGACATACGAACATTTGAGATGCAAAACAAGAATTCAGCTCAAAGTCTGAAATTCCAGCTTTTTGATATCACTTGAAAATTTACAATATTTCACTATAAAGCTCAAAGACTTTATGAGTATAAAATTCTGCAGAGTTTTCTTGCTTGCTAAAAAGATAAAAATTACAATAGACCCCTCAAGTATTTATAGGAGGAAGGTCTGGAGAAAAAGGTGGGAGGATCTCAACAAACTTGAGAAAATCTCTCAACCGATAACTAATTGCGATTGACTTATTCAAAATTACAATCCAAATTGTGATTTGTCTTGTAAGATTTTACATGTAATTACATTTTCGAAAATTGCAAGGAAAGACACTTGCAATTGCAAAATTTGTTTTTACATATATATTGTCGAAAGTAAAATTACATAAAACAATCTAAAACTTAATTTATTTCATTCCTATCTTTGAAAGATAAGAATTTGCTGATGATGGTCTTCAACTCGTTCGGATCTGGACCCAAAGTGTTCTTGGCCACTGCAACTGTCTTCAGAATTACATCAAAGTATCTAATAGTTGCCAATCTATGCTCTTCGTAAGAAGTTTGCATTTTCTCAAGGATTGTTTGATGATTGATAAGCTTTTGAATCGAATCCATAGAAAATTGCTCTGATTCCATTTGTTGACGAAGATTGGCTGCCATATCTGAAGTAACTGAATCAGCTTCAAGTAACTCATCTTCTTGATTCAAAACTGTACATGAGATCTTTTCAAAATTTGAAAGAATATCCTGCTGAACTTCGTCATTCATTTCTAAAGTGGCCTGGATATCTTTGATAAGATCTTGAATGACCAATGACCTATTTGTCATAAGTTCCTCAAATTCTATGTACTTTTCCCTATTTGGCAAAATCAAATTGCTGCATAGGATTAGTAAATCAACTTGATCTAACTCATGCCAGATTTTTAAATCTTTTTCAAGCGTTTCCAAACTTTGCTTGAAGGCTTCTAAAGTCTGATTCAGTTTTATCTTTGCTATCCTGACATTCTTGAAAACTTGCAACGTCTTCTCAATCATTGGAACACTTTGCTCAATTAGCTGAGTTATCCATGAATCAATTGCCTTAGCCTTTTGCGCAATTCTTTCTAACTGTCTAACTGATTCATTTGGAGGAGCTGTAGATAGAGAATCAACTGCTTCTGATGATCCTGTAATCCTCTGAATGACTGCAACCAGCTGAGCATTGTCTTCTTTGAGCTTTTCCTTTTTAGCTAAGAGTTCGTTATAGCTTTGTGTCAGAATTGTCACTGAACTCTGAGCATCCTGCATCATATTAGCGTGAGTCTGCTTACCCAATTCCACCCTCGTGAACCTGTAGTCAGATACCTGCATCTCTTCATGCGGTTTATCAACTAAGGGCTCTGCAATCTCAGCATATTTCATCCTGTTGCTGTCAACAAAAACCTGTGAGACTGTTTTGGCTTTCTTTGCAATCACTGGTTTTTGTTTCTTCAATTTTCGGAAATCAAAAATATCAGGAGACACTGCCTGTTTCTTTCTCTTAGGAGCAATTGAATTCAACCATGGAGGAAGATCCAAGGTTGTCACATCTGAAATGGCAACTGCGGTCTCAGTAGAAATAGCCTCAGTTTGAGATACAACAGAAATTCTTGAAGGTGCCTCAGTTTGTATAGCAACAATGTTTTGCTCAGAAGACAAATTGCAACTAGGATTGGCCATGAAACAATCAAAGTTCGTGACAGACGTATCAATTTCTGGAAGAGTTGTTTCTGACATAGCTGAAAAGATTGGATTGATATCAAAAATACTCTTGAAGTTACTAGGTAAGTTCATCATGGGAGCATTTGTTACAGATGAAGGCTGATTACAAGTCTCTTGTGGTGGAATAGAAGGAACAAAAACGGTAGAGAAGGAATCAACATCACTGTCGATAGGAGACAAAGGGGATATAGCTGATTCTGGTATTGGGGCCTCAATGTGAGGAATTATCTCACTTAGGATAGTGGAGGTCTCATGAACCTCGTCTTCTTCTTGCTGATCTAATACCTGAATCTGCATTTCATTGACTTCCTTACCCTTTAATGTTTCACTATCCAATGGTTGTTCAGGAGCTCTGCTTACTTTCAGCTTGATTCTGGTACTTGAAGAGGAAGCTCCTTCCTTAGATTGTTCCCTAATTTCTGATTTCAATCCTCTAGGGCCAGCTGGGTCATCTTCAGCTCTAACTCTGATTTTGATGGTCTTGACACCTATGCTTTTGAGCCAAAAATTGGTGTTCGCCAAGACTGATTGGAATCTATCAAAGATAGAGACGGATTCCCTCTGAGACCATTGAATCGCAGGAATGGGAGCATTAGCAACTCCCTGTTCTTCGTACTCAGGATCCAAAATCTGCTTATCATCAATTACTCCCTCTGGAATTAAAGTCAGATTCAGGTCAATGATTTGCTCCAAAGTTAGCCTGCAATAATCCATTTTGTATATATCCTTTTCTGTACGGAGGTCTGCCCAAATGTCTTCGATGCGGTGAACATGGGTGAAGACTCTTTTTATTTTATCCTTCATCCTCCTGTAATCAAAATCCACTCTAGCTTGGAATCTTTTCAATGTTATCTCCTGAAGTTCAGTTTCCATCGCTTTGGCTCTTGAAGAGGTTGTCAAAGAATACCTGCCAATTACCAATGGATTATGTGAAGAAATACCAATTCCAGATTTGTGTTGTGAAGCTTGACGTGAATGAACTGACATCAACTGCCTTCCTAGCTCCATCAAAATGATCTTATCAGTAGGATATCTCGGTAGCATATAAGGCTGATCTTCAAAGCAGCCAACTCTCATATAGGTGAATGTTGGAAATTGAAGGAATAAGCAGCCATATTGATTTACCTTATTCCAAGCTGCATCTGACACCCTGTTATTTACCAATTCTTTGTCAAACAAACACATAAAATAACCAAAGAAGGCATCTTGTACCCTTCTATAATGCGCTCGACTTGGAATAAAAGTCAGCTGATCATAATATTTCCATACGGGCACCAATGATCTGTCGCCTTCAGGAGATAAGCCTGGAAAATGTCTCAAGGAAGCTGCTATGTAGACCAAATATGAATTCATATAGAAGGTCAGAGTAGTAGGAACCTGTGCAAGCTGTTCGCACAAACAGTCACTGATTATTTCTCCCCAGAAAATTGGATGTTGTGCTTTTCTAATGACAACCATGAACTTATACATCCAGCTTTCAAACATGTTAGAAACTTTCAACCCTGCAATTCTGCTCAAAAGAGTGATCATGTCATTAACTTCTTCTATAAAATCAGACCGATACAACTTGGGCATACGGGTCGCACAAGGTCGTGATTTTAGAAGCCATTTAGAGTTGATGTGTTTAATACAATCATTCTTTTTCTGCTCAAAATGTTTGTGAGCACTCTTCAATGAAATCTCTGAATAAGTGGTTGCATCAGGTACTCTGAAAACTCTATTGATTGTCTCAGCATCAAGTCTGATAACTACGTTGCCATCATCATCCTTAATTGTCCTGGATTGTCTATCAAAGCGTGCTGCACATGCAAGGACGAATTCTGGTTCAAGGGCAGCAACAGGAAAAGAAGCCACGAGATGGATATGACTTCTCAGCAACTTTTGCATATCAGAAGACGTAGATTTCTCAACCCTTTCAAGAAAGTTAGACATATCAACATGCCCTATTTCTGTATCTTTGATCTCATCGATGTTTGAAACAACGTGAGATGGAGAGATCTCATTTTGATATTTGTCGAACTTATACTTCATCTTTTTGCCTGCTGGAGAAGTTGGTTCATCCGTCATTGAACAAGAATCTGCAAGACTGCGGTGAAAACCCCATAAGGTCAGCACATCATCAGCATCAACGTGAGTGGACATGGCGAATCTTAAACCCTAGAACAATGAAATGGACTTTGAAAGAAAAATGGAAGGTGAATGAAGATGAATTCGAAATGGATGAAATGGTGGAATGGAAAACGGCATTTTGTCTCTTTGAAACAGCAAGATAAAGAGATCTCAAAACTTGGATTTGAAATTTCGTCCAAAAAGGTCAACTTATGTGCTTTTTAAGGCAATTCGGGTTTTTGAGTGACTTGAACAATTTCGGAACTTTTTGACACTTTAGCAATTTTTGCTTTTTGCAATTTCGGGATTTTTCAGAGTTTTGACAATTTTCTCAAAGGCAATCGGGATTTTTCAGAAGTTTAACAATTTTTGAACTTTGCAATTTTAAAAATTGTTATTTTAAATACAAATCCCGAAATTGTATCTTTAGGCTAAAAATCCGAAATAAGAGACAAAGTGAAATTTTTTTTATTTTGTGAAAGATAGTGATGGATATATGAAGTGGTGAAATGAATGAAATGAATGAGCATGATATATGAAATTTATTGCTGGAAAAGCAAATGATAAAAATACGTTTTTATCATAAAGCAAATTTTGGATGGAAATATGCACTATGTATGGAAGTGCGGAGATATGTGAAATGGAAGGCAAAATTCAGTAAGATGAAGGGGGCGTGTGAAATGGAATGTATATGGGAAAAACACATTTCTAAATGAGGGCGAATGGAAGTAATATGGAGATATATAAATGAAGATGGTGAATGAAATGGAGAAATAAATGGCAGTGAGAGTGAAAGGAATGTGCATAATAAAAACGCGTTTTTATGAAGGCGGATTTTCAGACAAAGAAAAACGCATTTTAGAAAGATAAACAATGAGAACTGAAACGCGTTTTTTGTAAAACTATAATAAATGCTTCTAAATACACATAAACGCCATTGATAAAAGCGAAAAACAGAAGGAAAAACGCGTAAAAATAAAAAACGCGTTTAGAAACAGTGATAAAAAGTAAAAACGTGGTATGTAAAAGATAAAAACGCAAATATATGACAGTAAAACATTGAAAAGGAAGATAGAAAATGCGAATCATACCTGGAGACAAGTTGAATACGCGAAAATGCAGAGACAAAAACCCTAGACGCGTCCAAAAAGACAGAAAATGGCTATTTACTGGTTAAAATCCGATTTTGAAGCATCAAGGTCGACCAAATTTCCATGAAATGAGGAAATAAATGCTAAGAACAATTCAACCAGCTTGAATCTAGGAAAAATCGGACTTTTCAGAAGATTTGACAATGTAAAATAACATCAAAATCATGAATCGGGTTTTTAATGAGGTTTTTCATGCTCTTTTTTGCAAAATCGGGTTTTTTATGAACTTTGGCAATTTTACTTTAAACCAATTCGGACTTTTCAGATCAAAAAACAATTTTCATAATGAACATTGTAAAAAATTCGAACTTTTTAAGCCATTTAAGCAAAATCGGGTTTTTAAAACACTTTAGCAATTTTGCTTTATTGACAAAATAAAACGACTTTAACAAAAATCGGGTTTTTTAGATAACTTAAGCAATTTCGGGTTTTTCAGACACTTTGGCAATTTTGCTTTGGAGTTTAAATTTCCCTATTTGCTGAGTTGCTCAGAAAACCCGAAATTGGCCAAAAAGACATTAAAAACAAGTCAGAAATCGACGAAAACGGAAACGTAAAGGGGAAAAAGAGTAGCCCAAAGGTTAATCAACTTGAAACAGAGAAATTCCACCCTTTGCACCTCGTAATGCGTGCCTTAGAGAAGAAAAATCTCAAGTTTTAAGAAAATTTTGATTGGTTACCTAAATTTTGAAACGAGTTAAAAATTTAGGATAACAATGGGCAACTCGGATGAGGTGTGTCCTTCGATACAGGCAGCTAGAGAAGCTGAAAGTGAGCTTCAATTTTACCACTTCTCATATCATACAAGTAGACAACACTATGACCCGCATCATAACATCAAGTGGGTGTTGTCAGAGGAGTTCAAACATAAGGCCACCATAGAAGATTATTGGGCCGATGCAGTTGATGAGATTGAAGTAAGGAAGAGAATGTTTTCTCGGTTGCCGATTACTCTGATCAGGGAATGTGAGGTTGTTCCAGTTCCGGACCAGGTCAATGAGGATATGGATGTTGTGCATCCAGATTATGCAGCTGTTCAAGATACTCCACTTCCACCTATAGATTGGTCAGAGCCCGAGGTTGCAGATTTGGATACTCTTTCCATCCCAGTTATGACATTCACCAGGGCATGGGTTGACAGGAGAGTGAACAGATTGAAGAGTAGGTCAATTGCCTTGACTTACAATATGATGGGAGATCACAGGACGCCCACCACAGGAAGAAAGAAACAAATTACACGAGGTCCAGAGTCCAGAAAGAAAGAAATAGTTCAGCCAGAACCTCCACGAGTCACAGTGGCAACACCCTTGGAGACACGTTCTCCAAGCATACAGGAGGTGTCTTTGTTTGCTGATCAAAGGATTGCAGTGAATCAGGTACCGGTAGTACAGGATGATATTCAGCCTCCACGGAGGGAGTCGATTGGCCAGAGTGCCAACGTACCTGTTAGGATTGATCAGCAGGATGATGAGGGGACTATTACTGACCCTCAGTTTCAGCAGGAGTTAGAGGAGGCCATGAACGATGGCGATGATGATGATATAGTGTCAGGTGATACTCAGCCACTTGAGGACGATGAGCCTCGCCAGAATGAAGAAGAAGTTGAACAATTAGAGAGGTCGAGGCACGTGAGCAAAGAACCCTTCGAATATACAAGATGAGGTGCCCGATTGGCTTAAGGATAGAATGAGAAGAAGCCCGCGAGGAGATGGATCCAGCTAGCTTGAGATGGAAGAATTTTGAACCGGATCGCTCCTCCAATCAAGAAGAAGGCAAGAAAGTTTTCAAGATCTCCACTCGATGAGGGGATGGCTCTCGTGACTTTCACGCTAGTTGTCCCACGAAATGAGGGTGACCGAATGAAGCAGCCTTGCAATTATGTGGTCGTACCACTGGATTTGGGACGCCCTACTGGTGCTCAGATTGTTGAGGAGTGTGATAACTCCTTCCTTGCCCTCAAGGATAGGTTATTCAAGAAAGAAGGGAAATATAAGAAGTTGAAACGAGAACACAAGGCCTTGATTGGATATGTTCAGCAGTTGTCTCGTTCTAGGGGGTAGGATGTACCAGTGATAGAGCCTCCAGCAGATATTCCTAGAGAGTCGATCAACGGCTTGGTAGAGTTGGGGAGGATGGCACAGGAGGCAGATAGATGGGTCACCGGAGTTCGTGCTGAGACAGAGAAATTTATGGAGGACCTATCTTTTGCTTTTCAACAGGCCTCTACTATTTTGACACTAATGGATGCGGTGGATCATGCTTGGGGCGATGCCTCTATCTATCAGAGTAGGGTGATCCAGCGTCTTGAGGTGCTGAGGCATGTGCCATTGCAGTTGTTGATTGATGGAGGTGTCATTCAGGCGAATGACCGATATGATTTCTCTCGGTGGTATTCTTCGGCTATCACAGGGCGTGGCTTCTTCGATGCAGCACAAGCGGATTCAGCCAGGATACATAAGGCTATGGCCAACATTATAGATGGAGTTCAAAATACCTTCGAGGCCATATTTGCTAGGCGGCTGAATCCAGATGAAGTTAATGTTGATAATTTGAGGGGTTTGCTGGTTCCCTTCTTCGCAGATGTTAAGACCTTTGTACAGGATGATTTCGAGAATACTGCTACATTCTCCACTTTGATCCAGAACACGCAGGACTCCTTAGCTGCTTGGAGGAAATCTTGTACAAGGCATGAGCATTCAGTCACGGTGTTAGAGTTTTAGCTAGATTGTGTTCCGCCTATTTCAGTTCATGAGGTTGAGGCCGTACTTAGCAGATTTGTTGAGTTGGCAGTCAGAGAGAAGGCCAATGGGAACGCACTACTGGACGAAGATCTTCTAGAAGACTGAATATGGAGTATTTATTACCTTTTTCTCTTTTTGGGAGTGAGTGGGAATCTTTGATTCATTTAATGTACCACTCCCTATTCTGGCAGTTTTTAGGGTTAGGGCTGAGGTGGCACGATTCTGGCCACTCTATTGATTGTAACCCTAGCCGTCTTTTGGGACTTGGCTAGCTATAAAAAGGGGAGTCCCCCTCATTTGTAAGGCATTAGAAAATTAGAATTAGATTAGACATTGGAGTAGTAGACACTGAGAGAGTATTAGCATTAGAGCTAGATAGTGTAGTATTGTAGAGCATTTTTGCATAATTTGGAGAAGAGAGAAAGTTTTCCCTTGAAAACTTTTGAGGAGATTATTAAGCAAAGTAAATACATTTATGATAATAGATCTTTCATCGATGATGGAATTTTGTCTTGTCAGCGGAATGCTAGCAAGGTTTCTTCTTCCTTTCGTATCCAAGTAGCTTAAATTCATGCAAGTAGCTTATTTTGGTGTGTGGTGTTTTATTGAGATAGCTTCGCTTTATTCCATACCACTAGCTGCTTGTTGATGATAAGTTCGCCTTGCGTGGTCGACTGGAGATTATTTTGTGTTTAACTTCGGTTGTGGTTTACATACTTATATGCGTCGTTCTGATGGTGTATGTATGTTAAATTATAACTTGAACATCTTTTGCTATTTCCCTTGAAGATTGCACCGATTTTACTGAGGCTGTCCGACGGAGGCTAGGTGAAATCCGGTTGAAGTATATTGAAACAAAGCTCCACATATCCTGCATTTAGAATAGAATGTTAGTTTCTTAGGCCCTAAACCCCTTTTACTTTCCGTACATTTCTGATTAGTTTTAGGAAAGGAACCACATTGCCAAATCATACATGTAGGAATTCCCTTCAAATTACATATCAGCTGCTAACTGTGAGAAGTCTGAACAATTACGTAAGTCCCCTCGTAAGAACACAGCAAAACACATCAACCAAACTGGGTCTATTCGCACTTAAGGAACCTTGGAGTTGAACATGCGAACTTTCCGCAATCTTAGCGCATGGAATACTTTGATCAAGAGAGAACGGAGTAGCCCCAAAACTATTTTGTTCTGCCGTTTGGTATGGTCACAAAAACCACATCAACAGGACCACTACGAAGCTTGATTCTCTTCAAGATAAACATTGGCTGTGTTCAGTGTCTTATTCATTTTCTTATCTGGATTAATCTATGTTTATCTCTGTTAGCTTATCCATCAAGACCATGATGGCATTATGCTGTTCAGGGAAATCTGGTTATAAATTTTATTGTGAGAATATTCCAATTCTACTAGGAAATTGGTAGCAATTGCTCTGAGCTCATTGGAAACTGGTGCTCTGCCTTTACCAAGTTACACTCAAGGCATCTTGTAAGATACCCAGTCATTTTCCTTGTCATTTCAGGCTAAAACAATGATACCTCACTGCAGTGATGTCTTCTGATAACTAGGCTGTCCTTCAAGAACTTCCTTCTCAGTTCTTCTGAATTTGTAATAAATTATATTATTATACTTAAGCTGCCTATCTTCCCTGACCTGATCATTCTAAAACCTTTTCTTATTGCCATCCATATCTTATAGTTCTTCCTTGACCTGCAGATAGAGATCCTTGGCAATCTTGTTCAATATCTTCTCCTTTGTTGGGGTTAACATGAACTTAAAGCTGCTAGTCGTTGCTTCCTAGTCAAGGAATCAATAACCTTGTTTTCATTGCCTTTAATATGCTTAACCTGACAGCCATATGCAATAAGAAAATCCTGCCACCTCCTATGCCTTGCTCCAGGCTACAGGTTTATAACAAATACTCTAGGCTAAAGTGATATGTACTTAGTTCAAATTTCTTTCTGAGGAGGTAATGCCTCCACTTCTTTTAATGCATATATTATGGCAACTAGCTTAAAGTCAGGGGCAATTTAAATAACTATGTTTGAATGTCCAAGACTCATAACAAATGGCATGCCCAACATGTAGCTGTTCATAGAACCTTGCATCTGTGCATATCACAAATACCTTCTGACAACCTGGCAATTATAGTACTACAGAAATGAGTCCTTTCATCTGTTGAAACCTTTCTTCACATTTATTTGTTTGTTAATTTTGGCTCACAGCTGGACTTTAACGACTCTACTCTTGTGGCAGGATCACAGATACTATTTGATCCTGCACAGCCTTGAACAATCAATCCCTTCATCATCTATCTTCTTTTCTACAATCTAGCTACTAGAGAACTGTAAGGTTCAATCTATAATGCAGGTCTGATTGTGATTCAATTTATTTTGCATTTGAACCATTATCTGTTCATTTCTGCCTCAAGGATAGAGTTCACAAACCATTTGTAACTTTGATTTTCCTCTTGTACGTATTCTGTTTAATGTATGGATCTATGGTTCTTGCATCTTTGAGCGCTGTAAATATTTTCCCATCACAAAATAAAGTGAAGGAACAACCCTTTACTAGGAGTTTTCATGGTTAAATTGGTGTGATTTCATCTTCTGGATTACTTTTCAAACTTCGAAATCAATTGAATTCAGGGAGGGACAATCTAGAGGGATAACATATCCTTTTGAATGCCTTGCCTTTATCAAGACTATGATGGGGTGCATGTTCCTTGATAATCCATTCATGAATTGCTGGATGTAGCAAACCAATTTTATGAAAGCTTTGACTTACATAACATTTGTGAGCACTTAGCATTCAAGAATGGCTTGAATCTTTTGCGGGCCTATTGTGATCCCAGATTCAGATATTATATGGCCTAAGTGGTTCATTTCTGGAAAATTTGTGCTTACATGCTTTGCATATGATGGGTCCTCTCTATGCTCTTGTGATGCCAAACACAAGTGTTGTTC
This sequence comes from Sequoia sempervirens, assembly GCA_007258455.2. NCBI lineage: Eukaryota > Viridiplantae > Streptophyta > Pinopsida > Cupressales > Cupressaceae > Sequoia > Sequoia sempervirens. The sequence continues at coordinate 31,674 of VDFB02257215.1, read as the reverse complement.
ATGTCCTTCCCATCTTGAGTATGAAGGTATCATCTAGGAATATAACTACAAACTTGACTAAATATTTGTGGAATGCACTGCTCATCAAGCACATGAAATTATGTGGGGAATTGATTATTTCAACAAGGGCACCACAAATTCATGGTATCCATACATCATTCAGAATTTTGTCTTATAAACATCTTCTTCTTTGATATGAATTTGATAATATTCAGGCCATAAGTCAATCTTTGGGAAAGCTTTTTGGTCTTAAACTGGGGCACTACAAATTCATGGTGTCCATGCATCATTCAGAATGTTGTCTTATAAACGCCTTCTTCTTTGATATGAATTTGATAATATTCAGGCCATAAGTCAATCTTCAGGAATAGCTTTTGGCCTTTACAATTGACTAAAGAGATCTTTGTTCCTTGGAAATGGTATGATCAATGACCTCCAGCTGCCATCTTTCTGCTTCACAAATAAATTAATAGCACTAGTGCACCACAAGATTAAACACCCAAGAATGTATAGGTTTTCTGATTTCTCTAATAGCTTTTACAATTGCACCTTTGGCTCCATTAATTTAGGAGGTTTTCCTTGGAGACAAGTTCTGATTTGGGGACTAGATTAATTGAAACATTTAAATTCTTCTTTGGTGGTATTCGAGGTGAAATTTCTAAAATAACACTGAGAAATTCCCTTGAGACCAATAAGCTTTCATTTATGGTCCTTTCTGACACTCAAGTGCACATAATATGTGCCATGTACATCTTGCAGCTTTTCTGCACCCATATTTTAGTTTGCACTGTCAATACTTGCCTAAGAAATATAGGTGTCCTAAATCCTTGTACTCTCATCCAATTTGCTTTGTCATCCCAGTAATCAAAGATATTTTTCATCACAATTGATCTTAGCTCAAAACTTCACTAACTATTCCAAGCCTATAATTGCATTGCATGCTCATGATGGTGGAACATGGAAGTCCACTGTAATATTTATTCCATTCATTTCTATTGGATATTCTGGTGAAGCTTCCCTTACTATCTTTTGTGTACCTGTAGCCTCTTTGCTGTTACTCTGTATCTATTAATCGTAGCAGGATAATATAGTTGTGGCTAGCTCTAGTGTCAAATAACAGTAAAACAGGGTGAACAAGATGGATTACCTGAAAAGTCAATCATGGCTTCTTGATGCTCCATTTACTGGCCTTTCACTGCTGTACAAATGTGGGGTGCATTGGCTGCTTCTCTCAGTCACTGGTTGCTCTCTGGTAGCACCGGTTACTTCTTTAATTGTAGGTGCCTCATGCAAGCAAAAGGGTTTTTTATTTCTCATTGGGGATTCCCAGCAGTCTTGTAATTTTCAGCTCTTTGCAACCATAGTAGGCAATATAACTTCTGTCCCTCTCATAAGCTCAGGGCATCGCTTGATCCTGCTTTGGTCTGGCTGGTTTAAATCCTCTCTGACATTGTTCCTTTCACTGAGTTCCATGCATCTACTTCTGCCTTTCTTGTTGATTTTGAACCTATTGCTCACAAAATTTGGCTCTGTGGATTGTTTCTGCTAGAGGCTTTGGCTCAATCACCAGTCTGATTGTATATGGGTCAGTTAAGTCATGAACCAGTTCAGTTTCAGCCTTTTGTCCTTATTGTATGTTGGGATGTACTTCAGGAGATCCACACACTCTATCATATGCTTCTACCATCCTATCTGCTTGTTTCAGAATAGCAGAATATGGAAGTCTGTCAAAACTTTATCATTAGAAGTAGGTGATTAATGCATCGGAAAAACCACTTGAATTAGACATGTGTTGCATGCTCCTTTTCCTAGTGAATATAATTTGATTTCCTCAACTATACCATTTTATGTGTTCCACCTGAAGTGCTATTAAATTGCAAGTCTCTAAAACCTTCGTAACAATATGCTAGAGATATTAGAATAGTCCATTGAACATGTTAGGATATGCTGTAGATCTACACCAAATGTCATAGAATTGCAATCATCTGAATGCCAACTCCAAGCCTTAAAGATTACTTCTTTTAACTGTGTCCAGTATATCTGCAGTGGCTTCCATCAATCACCCTTTCCTAGCATTCTGCTGAATCTTGTTTTTAAGTGCTTTTAGTCTGGTAATGAAAAGTTGTCCATAAAAACATTTGTTTCCAACTTAAATTGTGAGCTCATCATGATAACTTTGAAATCAATTGTGCAAAGTAAATATTTGACAAGAAATACTTAGAGGATTGTAAACAGCATGACAACTATATTTCATATGAATGGTTAAGACTACATGCTTCTATTCAGAGAAACAAGCTCTAAATCTGTGATGTCTTAGGCATTCAAGTAGAAGTTTAACGGTTTCCAATTATTCTGTTCCAATAAAGTTATTTCCAAACCGTTTAGCTGCCAATGTACCTGGTGTGAACATAATCACTGCTATTCCTGGCTATCCATATGTCCAGGGTGATCATTCAAATTCAAATGACCTTTGTTGTCAGACTAAGGGTGATCATTCAAATGCAAAATGATCTTTTTTGTCAGACTACTGTCATAGACTATATCTAGATGAGCTCATATTTAGATGTCACACAAGAAAGATTTTATTCTATTTCTTTAGAAACTAAATACTTCCCTTTCAAATAGTGAAAATGCTAATCCAAAATTCAAAGATCATCTCAAACAAATGTAAATATATGAAGTCAAAGTAACATCATTATTTAAGCCAGTTCTTTATTATTTAGTGCACAGTGGCTAGCATTTACAGATATCTTGTATACAAATTGAATGGTCTATATTCACCCTAACGAGAACTGGGACCCTGTCTAGATTAAGCAAACTACTCAAGATGCAAGAGTTCAAAACAAAGCATTGACCTTAAACTAATTTGTTTCAACTGTGCAGTTTAGCTTTGAATGTATTTACTTTATTACAGTGGAGTATTTTCTCTAGACATGCTGTATTGATACACACATTTTTTATCGTACAACTGATATCAACTCTTCTGAAAATTTTGATTGATACACACGTTTTTTATCATACAACTGATATCAACTCTTCTGAAAATTTTGATAGGTTACACGCAAAATGCATCAAATCTGATCTCAAATCCTCCATCAAGGTAAAATTTCTTGTGCATTTTTTCTAGATAAGGAGATTTCATTAGTTTAGTTCTTCCCAAGTTAGTTCATTGTTTTTTCCCTTTTCGATTAACTGTCAGGAAAAGGTTGTTTTTCTCGAAAGTATGATTTTCCTAAGCTTAATATATAGATCTTGTTGTTCATAGAAATGAAGTCCATAGAATATCATCATCATCATCTTCTTCTTCTGCTTCAGCACAGAAAACTTTAGTTCTGCCAGGTATCTGCTAGAAGGGAACTTTTATTTCAAGTAAATGCTGGGAATTCTAGTTTTGGTAGTGAAGGATTGAAGATTATATTCGGTTGTTTAATTCTGAAAATAATGTTCATATGGGAGCAATGGCTCACTGATAATATTTGGCGGATGGTTTCAGAAGTCAGTGTTTCAGTTCCATCAACTTCTACTAATTCTTCCCGCAGCCAGTCAGCAGCGGGGACTCCAAGGTCTGCAAGTTCTTCAAATGCTTTTGGTGCTGGATTGAAGGTTAGATCAAAATCCTTGCAGACGCATGCTACATATTTTTCTTGGTCTTATGACTTATGAGTAATTCCTTAATCATAATAATGAAAGTGAACTGACTTTTTGCATCCTTTTGTTATGCATTTTTGTAATAAGTTCTTTACATTTGTATTTTAATTGTGACAGTTACGAATATGTTTAAAATGAAAGATTTATTTTGATAATTATAATACTAGTTGTGGTGATAAACATCATGTGTACTATAAACTTTGGAAGTTCAGAAGGTTGGCAATGGCTTGCATTTGAGACTCAGTTATTTTCAAAGAATTACCTATTGTGACCTTGATCATTCCTACATCTCATCGTCTTTCAAACCCATGCAATTTTATAGAGATTAAGAACAAGTCCCGTTTGAGAATAAGAGATGGTGTCATCAAACAACTTCATTATGATATCATAACAAAAGAATTACTAACATAATCCAAGAGTTACTAGTGTTCAAATCTTTGCATAACCAAGGAAAATGAAAGTTTCATATGAGATCATCAACTTCATCATGACATCATAATATCATTGTGACTTTAGAGGGACATCAGCTTTAAAAGGAAAAGTTCTGTACAGGCTAGTGCTCCACAAGAACATGTTCCATGCACTCTAGAGCTGTCTTAGATGATTCTAGGACTTATGAATGTGGATGTTGTGTTCCTCTTGTGTCCCATTTTGCTGCATTTTTTTTCTGGCATCCTAAGGAAATTTCTTGTTTTAGGGGTGTACTTGGGGAATATCTGGCATCCCTTGGATATCTAGGGATTTCCCCAATTGGCTGAAAACATCCCAAGTGTTGGGTCCCAAAACGGTTGCTCCACTTTCTAGAACAAAATCTCACTCACAGGGCCGGGTTTGTCATCATGCAAGTGAAATCAGTTCATCAACGGAACATGGAGGGTTAAAAGGTCAACTCTACGAGCGTGGGTTATTTCTCCTACATTTTGAGCTCAGCTTAGACTCGAGAGTGTGTTCCCAGTGGTATACTTTAATAGGTATTGAAATCAAACAAAATGGATGACCAAAAATGACTACAACCAAACCCAACTATAACCTTAACCCCAAACATTGTCACTAGGTCAAGATAGACTGGTTGCATATAACCCCTATATAGCTGATAATATTGTGCAAACTGCAAACATAACCGACATCAAATGAATTCATTAGAAGCTCTCTAAAGATAAATCCCTGGTTATGATACGAGGTTATGAATGCTCAAAACTACTCCTACTCCTAAGCTACTGATTAATGTTTTGTTTTGAATGATTTGAGATTGGTACGTGATTCCAGACTAGTGCCTATTCATTGGGCAACAGAGTCACAACACATGGGACAAAAACAAACTGAAACTGAAGGAAGATTGAGTCATGTATTTGCATACAACATAAATTTGTGAATTCTATGGTTGAACATACTTATTAATCCATACAAAACTACATACATCCACATATAATATGAAAAAGATTATTACAAAGCTTACAGTATTTTTAAAGTGTTGTTACACTTATTTGATTCAATATTACATTCATGTCAGCAAATGTGACAAGAGAAAATTCCTCATTGCAATTTGGGAACCTTCCTAGATATTAACCTACTGTCCTAGAGGCATTCAACAACAAAATCCACTTGCAATGATATTATCCTCTGATTCTACAAGTTTGTACTTGACCCAAAAGGATTGGATTGACGTAAATGGTTGCCTTGCAACTTCTTGACACTTTCTGCAGTTTGCAGAACCACCGCTGAACAAACCTCCTATCAAAAAGTGATCAAGAATTCATTATAACACCTGTAGGGCGTCACATCCCAATCGTTGCACTATAGCAACAAGAGATCCATGGTTAGGATGCAATCTTGCCCAAAATGGGCATCCCAGATTGAACAACAACATCTGCATTACTTTCTAGTTGGTGGGGGATCATCAAAATTTATTGGGGGGCACTAGGAGAGCTATTGCAGTCATGGCAGGTAGGTGGTGAGAAGAATAGCACCCCATTGGTTTGGCACCCAAAATGAATTTGAAATTACCCCTGGAATATCACAATCACCCCCTTTCTTAACTGAATACGAGGTCTTTAGTGAGAAAAAAAAACCCAATCAGCATTTGGGAGTGGTTGTGAAACCACCCCAAACCTTTGACAATCAAAACTAAGCCCTGTGCCTTCACTAACCACCCGTTGGTGAAACAACAGGTTATCACAACCCCTTTGACATCCAATAGTGGTTGTGAAACCATGCAAAAAGGATGACAAACACTTAGCCTCATCATTCCTCTCACATTCTCCATTCATTGGTGAGACATGGCAGCAATAAAACCTCTATCGACAACTTTACATGGTTATAAAACAATCTCAAATCTTTGCCAAGTCAACAAACACGAGCCTTCAACCTGCCTTCAACAAGGTCCAAAAAGCACGTTGGGCTCCAACAAGGTTGTGAGGACCTGTTGTGACCATTTCACACATCGCCCCATTGCAAATGGGGACCCCCTGTTTTCGCTTTTTGCCTCGGTGTTGCAACTGCTTATCACTTGTCTTTTTACAGTGAGGTCATCATTTTGAGGGTTCCAAGTCAGTCAGTTTGTCGAGAGTCATCCGAGCCAAGTCAGTAATTCATGCTTGAATCAGTGCGTAGATGTCATGGAAGCGCTCAGAAGGCCCAGGAAACGAAGATCGACTGTGAATTCGGCCAATTCTGAGACTTCCTACTTTTTAGGAAATTTTGCTTTTTCGATTTTTCATTTTTGGCATTTTCGGACCAAACAAGGTTCCCTATTTTTTAGGGTTTGCTTTTTCTATTTTTAGAAAGTTTCTATTTTTGGAAAGTTTCTATATTTAGAAGGGTCCCGAGTTCTGAAAACGCACTCAGAAGTTCCAAAAACTTGATAGAACTCTCAGAAAATCAAATAGAAAATTTGGAAAAATTATTGAAAAATCTGGAAAAACAAGTCAAAAAGTATGAAAAATCAGACCAAAAACGTTCAAAATCTGGAAAAATCAGTCAAAAAACCAGTTCAAGATCAATCAGATCTGAAGCAAAATCATGGAAAATCAGCTTTTAAAGGATGAAGTTTGTGAAAAAAAATCTGTTTAAGTCTGAGATTCGCCATGAGGAAGGACCTTGGAATGTGGGAAAGAAAGATGAAGAAATGTCAAGAAGCTGGTGAAGTCCGCCCAGCAGTAAAGAGGAAAGTCTGAAAGATCATGGAGTTCGCCCAGCAGCAAAGAAGGATATCCTAGGACTCTTCAAAGTCCGCCTTAGCCTCAAAGTGATGATGCCAAAAAGTTGTGAAGTTTGCCAGCCTTGAGGAAGCATATCCAAGGACTCTCTAAAATCCGCCTTGCATGTCCTTGCCTCCTCCAAAGTCCGCCCAGCACTAAGGAAGCACATCCTAGGATCCTCTAAAGTCCGCCCAGCAGCAAGAAGCAATGTCAAGGACCTTCCAAAGTCCGCCAAGGATGTCCAAAGAGGAAGGAAAGTCCGCCCAGCACTCAAGATGCTTGTCCTAAGGCCTTCCAAAGTCCGCCCAGCACTCAAGATGCTTGTCCTAAGACCTTCCAAAGTCCGCCATGCACATGCCAAGGTGTCTAAAAAGTCCGCCATTCACAAGAAAGGAGGTGCCAAAAGGTTAAGAAGTCCGCCCATGCTCATCCTAGGATCCTTTGAAGTCTGCCATGTGCAAGAAAGGAAGTGCCAAAAGTCTTGAAGTCTGCCCTTAACATCCTAACCCCTTCTAGAGTCCGCCATGCTGGTGGAAGATGCCATCCAAAGTCCGCCTAGGCATGTGAGAAGAGGAGAAATCAAAATTTTACTAAGTGTTAATGCCTACCAAGGGAAATTTCGAAATCTGCTAAGAGTAAGAGCTTAAAGGGGTGGAAAACTGATTTTTTTTGACTAAGTGTTGTGATATTTCCAAAGAGACAAATGCTAAGAAGCTAAGAAGTCCGCCCTAGAAAAGAGGGACATCCAAGATGCCTGTCCAAAATGATAATGAAGTCCGCCATACACTTGGAAAAGGCTAGCAAGGTGTCTAAAAAGTCCGCCATACTTGTCCAAAATGCTAAGGAAGTCCGCCTAAGAGGATAAAAGAATGATTTTTGGCTAAGTGTTAATGCTAAGTCCAAAGAAAAGTTCGAATATTTGCCTAAGTATAGAGGCTAAATGATGAAAAGTTGAGATTTTTGGCTAAGTATCCTGACACTTTCGAGAGGTCAAATGCCAAGTTTGAAAGGACACGTGCTAAAGAAGATCAGGATGTGGCAAGAAATAAAACGAAATGTGCCTAGCACAAAAGTGGAAGAGAAGCTAAATTTTGCCTAAGTCTGGAGAAAATACTAAGAAATTGACAACTTTCGACGAAGAAAATAGGCTTAGTGCAAAGGAAAATTTCGCCTCGGCAAAGAAAAATAGGGATCTGGCAATAAAATTTTCGACGGAATGGCTTAAGATTTGACTTGGCTAGACGAAATTGAGGATAAAATTGGAAAATGAACTCTTAGCCAAGAAAAATGAAAGGAAAATCGAAATGGCCATGGGTCCAAAACGAACGGGTTGGAATAAATTAAAATATTTTTTAATATTTTAATAATTTATTCTCAACTGCTTGGAAATTTAAAATACTTTGGACAAAATAAAATTTGCCAGACGATGTTTTGGAGAAAAATAATTTGTGCCGGCCAGAGATAAAATCCGAAGGGCAAAATTAAATTCACCATGGCTTTAGGAGAGAGAGTGGTAAAAATTTAGGAGAGAGAAAATCTGAATTTGTTTATTTTATTTCTTGCAGGTGGATGACGACGCGAGGCGAATCTTCAAAGAAGAAGCAAAGGCATGGAATGGAGGCAAGTCTGCTTCAAGCCAAATGGAGCGAGGGAAAAAGGATGGGACGACACAAGAAAGTCCAACCTTGCCTAAGCTCAGCATGTCCAAACCCTTACAAAGTCCGACTTTGCTTGGAGAAAGTATGTCTAGACATCCATAAGATCCGCCAAGTACCATGGCAAACATGATGCAAAGTCCGACCTAGACCAAGAAAAGAAATGTCAAAGTGCTGAGAAAGTTCGCCAAGCATAAAGAAAAGATGGTGGAACCACTAGCAAATCCGATTTTGCTCAACTGAGAAGTGGCACAAGCATGATAAAGTTCGACTTCTCCCTAGAGATGTTTGTCCAAAGTGGCTTGAAGTCCGACTTAGGCCGAGAGAGAAAAACGTCCAAGCTCATGTAAAGTCCGCCCAAGGAGAGGATGAGAAAATTAGCTAAAACTCAAAAAATTGGCTAAGTGTTGATACCTTGGGGAGGAGAATTCACTAAGTGTTGGACAGAAAATAGGAAGGATGGAGAGGAGTAAAAAAAGGAAATGAATAAAATCCTTGTCCAGAGATGGAATTTGTCCTACATAGCACAAGCCAAATTCAGAATTGAAGGCAAATCCACAGGCAAAGTTCGTTCGAGCATGGAGATGGCCAAAATCTTGGCTAAGTGTTGAGTGGTCCAGATGATGGTACAAAATGAACTTGAATGGCCAAAATTTGGCTAAGTATGGGAAATACTTCACAGAGGAAATTCCAATTTCCTCCATTGTGGCGAAAGCACAGGGGCATTCTTCTCCAAATTCAAGACACTTGAAAGAAGCAATTAGGACAACTTCTTGAGGGATTTCATCTCCTGAAAAATTAAAAACAAGCTTCCAATTAGAATCAAATGGTGACAAGGAGAGTGTTCAAACATATCTCCATACTTAGACAATTTCTCGACACAAATTGGAGAATTCAAAGAGGAGATCCAAAGGAATAACATCAACCCAGTTCAAGCAGGAGGAATTTCAAAGCAACCAACTTCAAGTCCAGACACCTGCTCCAAGGGGAAACTTCCAGATCTCAAAGATTCCAGTACAGGTAAGAGGAAGAAATCAAAGTCTCAAAAGGAATCCAGGATCACAGCTAGGAAGGAACAAGCGCAACGGGCAGAGTCATTGGCAAGGAAAATATCCTAAGGCAAGCACGTGGAAGAAAAATGAAGCGACCAAGGAAGGCATCCAACACGCTGAGGTGGCGCCTCGTCATCTTCCAACCAATCAAATTGTTCCAAATCAACATGCAACAACTTTCTATTTTATTGTTGATTTATATTTAGCAAAAAGGACAAGTGTCCTCGAATGAAATTTTCTCATTGGTCGGAAGTGACAAACCCTAATTAGGGTTTTATTTTGTAATCTCGGCCGTTGATTTGAAATCAATCTTGGCCATTGAATTGTAATTGGGGAGCCTATAAATTGAGCTCGCCCCTCATTTGTAATGTGTGGAGACAGAATATGTGTATTGTCGCATTGAGACTATTTTGAATGATAAAAGCTCTTGAGCATGATTTGCCTTGAATAACTTCTTATTGTCAAATAGTAAGCGAGGTTGCATATTATCTTCCGCCATAGATTAAAGTTAAAGTTAGATTAGGTAGAATTTGCTTTGAAAGTTGGTTAATTGAATGAGAGATTGATCGTATTGATTCAATGGTGAAGTGTAGCTCATACTTTCTTCGAATGGATGATTTGCATTCGATGCGTAAAGTTAGCCTGAGCTCCTAATTGTGGAAGCTTAACTTCAGCCTCATTTGAGGTTTGAAAATTATTCTCACAAACCCCTTGAAGATTGCACCCATTTTGCGTATGTTGTCCAACAGGAGGCGAAACAAAGTGTGGTTTATTTCTCTTCACCGAGTCCTTACTGTCTCTTGAGTTCTTAGGCATAGACTAGATTCTCCTAAACCCTATTCTTTTTGCCATTTTTTTGAGATCCACAATCGAAAGTCCTAATTGAGAGCCTTTAATGATAAATTTCCTAAGTCCTAAACTTGCAAAGATTTTACGTAAGTCCCCTTGTTCATTACCAGCAAATCACAACGGCCATTGAGCTTATCCACACGTCGAGACCCGACTAAAGAAACCTTGGAATCGCCATATGATCTTATCGCAATCTTAGCATACGTGGTGGTTTTTCAAGAGAGGATAGAGTGTCTTTGGGCATTTTATTCTGATGTTTGGTGTGTCATAAAACACGCATCAACAGGACCTTGTTGGGAATTGACACAGGTTCGCTAACCCCCCAATTAACCAATGATCCTTGAAACTTTCACCATCCTTTACCTTTTCAAAAGGTTATGAAAAACCTTGTTGGGCTTTGACAAGCTTGTGAGAACCTTGTTGGGAGACGACAAAGGTTTCAAAACATCCTCCAAACTTCAATGAGTGTCAAATTTGGTGAAACTTAAAAGGTTAGAAATAGTTTGTTGGCCTCTAACAAGGTTGTTAAAACCTTGTTGGGAGCTGATAGAGGTTTTAAAACCTTAGAAACTTGCCGATGCACAATGACTTAGAATATTTTCAATATTTTCAATTTAAATGAAAAGATTAGGAAACCCATGTTAGGCCTCAACAAGGTTGTGAATACCTTGTTGGCCCCCGATAGAGGTTTCAAAACCTCTAGAGATTGCCTATGAAGAATTAGCCAAAACAATCAAAATAGGTTAAAAAACCTACGATAGACTCTAACAAGGTTTTAGAACATCCACAAAATGTCAACAATAAAAGATAGACAATTTTGAAAAGGTTAGAGAAATCACGTTGGGCTCCAACAAGGTTGTGAGAACCTTGTCGGGGCTCGACATGGGTTTTGAAACCATGTTCGGCTCCGACAACTTTGCGAGAACCTTGTTGGGGCTTGACATGGGTTTTGAAACAACATCGGGCTTCGACAAGGTTGTGACAACCTTGTCGAGGCCCAACATGGGTTTTGAAACCACCCAAGAAAGCTGACAAAACACATAGCCAATTTCTTGATTTTTCTCACTTGGATAATTGACTGAAGTAAAACGGAAGGCAACATGGGAGCGAAGGGGAACACAAAACAAAGGCCCTCATACGTTATCTTGGATTGACTATCAGCTTTGGGCCAACAAAGGAAAAAATAAGAGGGGACTCAGGCAAAGATAATGTGACAAATTTGAGTCCCAACACCAAGGACATCCAAATGCCACCCATGTCAACAATTATTTTGAAAGAATAGGGAAAAACGTGTTTCTATTATTTAAAATAACACAAAGGGGATCATTTTCAAACACTTATGTTCATGATCACTAATAATATCATAGTTTAAAAACTTGGACTTGGCAATTACTTGGCTGACCCAAATTTTTTAAAAACTCGAGACTGGGTAAATTTATCCAACATTAAAAATACATTAATTTTAAAAATATGCATTAGGAACATGCATACTACTGAATTTATGGACCATATTACTAATTTCCTTCATGTATAGATCTAAATTAGAGTTCAATACACTTCATAGACCAAAAAATGAGTTCAAAGTTTCAATACATATAAACTTCTAGTTTCAATATGACTTCGTGTATTATGAAAACTATTACTGGGTTATTACCATTAATAGCACATAAGCTGCTCCATTTTTAGCCCAAATCTAGAGATTTATTTATTTATTAAGTTTGCTAATGATCCTGCACTACTTGTGATAATTTTCAACTTATGATCTGTGGATTACTTATTTAATTCTTACAAGTATATAATAAATTATAATCCGCGCATTATTTATTTAAATTGTAATTTATTACAAGCATATAAAAACTTAAAATAATGCACAAGTGACTCTCATGTTGCACCCAAGTTCTATCCAAGATTTTTGCAAGATAAATTGTTGCAAGAGGCATGTTGACTACAATATTGCAATCAATCTCATATCCAAGAAGGTAAGGATGTTGTTTGCTGCAGAAAAAAGGGGCTTATATACTTATGTTTTTTAGATTATGAAGCAGTAGGATGGTGGCAACTGTGTGCAATGGGGCGACCTTTGCAGCTATTGAAGGTTTGGTAACAAAATGATAACGTGTATCAAATATTGATTGAAGTTTGAAGTTTTGAACTCATTAGTCATTGCTCACCTGCAATTGCAACTACAGATCAGCTTCCAAACTCCACACAGCAATAAGAATGTTCCCTGGCTGTCACCGCTGTAATGAGCCAACTCAATCTGACTCAAAAACTCTTCACTTGTTGCCCTTGGTATTTTGTCAAACAGTTGGTAAACCAAATCTGAACTTGCTGATTGAGACTTGCTTTGAGTTCTTGAAGTTTTGATGATACTCGAATTGCTGATATGATCTCTATGAAGTGATGTACTAAGTCTGAAATGATGTGCAGCAACTAACTGAACTTGAAAATGCAAGCTTAAAACTGAAAATGTTGATGAATATGCATCTACAGCACTTAGGACATTTCTTCAAACAATTGCCATGCATCCTAGGGACTGAATTGTACATCTTCAGCATATGGCATTCGATCAAACACTTGTCATGAAAGGTCTGTACTTGCCGATAAGAAATTTCTTAGTGTTTGTTTTGGTCTTTGAATGATGTCACAATGCAGACAAGCTTGGAAATGATTGCCAAATTAGCTAACAACAAAGTAAAGATGCTATGCACTGTATTTTTGTATTATTGAATGCAAATGTATGAATTAGTATTATGTAAAGTGCAGCTACAGCCAGTTTGACATTTTGTCAAACACTTAGCATGCATACTAATAGGATGAATATGAAAGATGCAAGCTTGCTCAATACAACAAATGTATAATCTGCAACTTATGACTCCTTGATTATGATATTCAATTTATTACAATGCTGATGTAAAAAGGCCAAGACTCTTGGCAATACATTTGACTTCAATATATGTTATTGCTGATAACAAACATGCACCTACAGCTGATATTCAAAACTATTTTTATATCTTATGATGAATGCATACAAATGTAGAAGAACCTGATTACAATGTGCACCCTTGATTGGAGATAATGAAGCAAGTACCAAAAAAGCAAAATGAACTCCTTTCCAACCAAATCGAATTCCTCAACCAGCTGCCCCTGTTTCTGATGTAACTGATGCCAAACAAATAATTCACAGCCTCCTTGACTCCCAATCAGCATCAAACTTCACTAGATAGACCCCAAGAATGGAGCGCTTCCCTTAGATGGCAAAATCGTTGCATGAAGAACCCTCCATGAGCAAAATTGAACCTCTCACACAAGCTGATATGATGACTGGAAAATTATATCAGAATATCACCATATGCAAATCAACCTTATAGCTGAGATGTGAAGTGATCCCAAGCAAGCAAAATGATCTCTTCAATCACCAATCGAACCTCCTTCAAAATTGGCTTTCGGCCACAAATTTTGGCACAGCTGAGATGACTGAAGTATCACCTTCACAATGGCAACAATATCAACTGATAGTTTCACAGCCTCAGAGTTGCACAATCAAAGAGAGCTTTTGGTCTCAATGATCAAATGGAGAACTGCAGAAAACCCATAGGCTTCCCCAATAAAGTCAACCAAATCAATATTCAACAACTGGATCATTAGAAGCCCAGCCAACCCCTCTATTTATTCTTTTTCTCCAACTCTTCAAGAACCTTCTACAATATTATTTTATTTTTTATTTAGTGACTTTATGATATAATATTTTATTCAAGTCACTTTATTAAACTAATTAAATATAAGGTCACCTTATAATATTGATTTATTTGATAACCTTATAAATAATTAACTTAATACCACTTTTAAATTTAATTAAAATAATCAATTAGTCATCCTCATGAAAAATCATTATTTTGGACAACTTAATTAATTAATTTAATTAAATCAATCTACCTCCAAAATGGGGCATTTCAACCGCTCAACATAGAATGATGTCCTTCATTGTGCACTAGCCATAATGTTCCTAGTTTGCTTGCTCAGATTTGAAAAGACTATGCAAAGAGAATAAAATTGTGAACTTCATATTATATATAAAACTTCGAACGAGTTTTTCCCCTGATTTTTCAGCGAGTTCTGTGATTTTTGGCTTTTTTTCCAAAAAAAGTTGCCACAATTTATTGGTGAAACTTGTGGCCAAGTTATTGCTGTGATTGCTCATGGGACAGAATTTTTGATTATTACTTGCCAGTCCAACAAGTACTCACTGGGTTTTAAACTATGGATAATATAACAATAAGATATTCATGGCCACAGTTTTGTATCGTCTAATCTTCGATCCTTGCCAGATCACTCGAACTTGGGTGCCAGATTGTTGTCTTTTCGCTGCTATTAGGATAATTGTTTGCAGGGCTGTAGATGTAGGATTTCCCAATTATCTTTGTAAATTGGCACGCATTTTCTTTTGTGCCTATGGCAAATTATGTTTGAGAGTTTGTAGGTTCGTTTGTTGATGTTGAATGTGATCCTCAACTGCTTGTACCTTAGAATTATGATGTAAATAGTAGCAGTAGTGGAGGGTAGCCATAGAGAACCTTAGAGGGAGAAATTTTAGTGGAGCTATGAAATAAAACTTTCTATCACCAATTAGCTAAGGGTAACCACTTGATCCATGACTATATTTATCCTTAGTAAATCAATAAAGATAGCCCTCAAATTTTTTTTTTGAACACATTTTTTATATCATCTGCTTAAGGATGGTATGAATAATTGTGGACGAACTGATCCTGAAACTTTGCAAACAATTTTGTCTAGAAATTTGCTGATCTAGATTTAGTTGGAATCCCAGTGGATAACAGAGTAAATTACATAAAATTAATCTGGTATAAAAGTAATCAACTGAACCAAGGAAATGAACACAATAAATAGATATTGATATGATGCTACAATGTAACTGATTTTTCCAAAGCCTAGAGTAATTTACAAGAAAATGCCAATCTCTGAGAAAAAATGTGAGGCCACAACATTGATTTTTTAGAGTTACTGGTTTGGATTTGCATATATTGTTATGGCAATTTTTTTTTGGGGTTAGGTTTAATTTGGGTATGTCTATACAAAAAGCATAAAGAAATCATAAATATATACATATTTGCTGCCTACAAACAGGAACCAGGCTCAGAATATCACTTGGCATGCATATAATTAAAAAATTTAAACAACCATTATAAAATTAAAAATACTACTTTAATGTCAATTTGTCAAACTCAAATGTCATGATAGATATTCATTGTTGAATATTAAAATAATAAAATCAACAATCAATGTCATATGGGTCTACATAAAGCAGTCAAACTTGGCATAGGAAGCATGCCAATGTCTGGAAAATTTCTTTATTTGATATCTGTATCCTCTGTTGGAAAAGATGCGGTAAATAGGATACATGACTGGAATTCTCCAGCTGTTCGATAGGTACCATTTTGTAATTTGCATAGCAACAAAAAGATCACACTGGGTAATTATAAAATTTTCTTTATTTACAGAATTTCCAGTGTGTTACATGGATGTGCAGCCTCAATTAATTAGCTGATTATTTTCAATAGGCCATTTATATAGCGAAGACTGCATGGAAAATATTGATGATCTGAGAGGTTCCGTTGATTTCTTGAGCTATTATGGCATATGCTTGCTTTCATAGAGATTGTGACAGATGGGGCTTTGAGAACATCTGAGAATGAACATCCCTACTGCTTATCTCTAGGCCTGAGAAATAGATCTCATTGAAGCATAAACTCCATGGAGACCGTAGGTTCCATGGTAATCTACATTAGAGTTGAGGATGTTGATAATGAGAGTGTAATGTCCCCTTTTAATTCCTTTAGTTTCAAGCCCTAGCACATAGAATATAAACTTGCACAATTGATTATTAATAAAAATTCCTGATTTTTAACTTGTTGATTTAATAATTACTGTCAAAATTAAAATTTATTAAATTGTTTTGGATACTTTGAAATCTGCCCAGACTTATATCAGTTATTATTTTCTGTAGTATTGTCAATTTTCTTCAAGTCTACAGCAGTTTAATGCCTTTGGTAAATAATCTCTTAATCTGCCTGAGTCGGGTTTTTGTCCACAAACTCAGCAAGGAAAATAAAAGGGTTTTTTCGCTTTAATTTCTGCCATGAGGGGTTTCGTCCTCAGGTTAGATGAATCGCAGTTCCATGCTCCAAAGGAGTAATAATTAGATAATAAAAAATGCATTCTTCATATGATGCCTACAACTTTACTCAAATCTGCATAAAAGATGTATTCTTCATATGATAAGAATCTGCATGAGTGCCCCCAACGACACTACTCGAATCAGATGGCAAACAAAGGCAAACATCTAAAACTCGAAGATACAAATGGATGACACTGCATGAGTGACCCCAATGACACTACTCAACATGCAGTATGCAAGTTGAAAATACAAGTACCAATAGTCTGAAGAACATTGATCAAGTGAAAATGCAAGGTTGCCTCTAGAAAACAGGAATGCAAGAGTGTCCATATGGTTAATGCTCCATCTCACCGAAATGCATGGGAAACTAGCTACTACATCCGTCTAGTACATAGGAACAAGAACTAGATACATAGATCACTCCAAAAATGAAACCAAGGAAACATTAGCACCAATAGTAGAAACCCCCCCATAATGCGGAAAGGGAGAGCCAAGACAGGTACACTGAAACTGTGTGTCACCAAGAAGTGCATGTAGGAGAACAAAGAACATTTGAACATGCACAAAGGAATACTTGCAAATAAAAGTGTGTGCAAACCAAGACATGCATGCATGAGGCAAGAATCATTCGGATTCGATGCTGTCGTGGAAGGAACACTCACTTGTCAAAGGTGTGATGGAAAAACAAAGGCACTCACAACCCACCCATGACACTTTATATCATAGTGCAAGTACAAAAGGCACAGCAGGATGTGCAAAAATCCCAACAAGTATACACCAAAATGACACTTTATCTTAGTGCATCTACAAAAGAGAAAGCACACACAAAAGATGTCTATAATGCCCAAATATTATAAAATACTAGAAATACATGTAGAATAGCCTAAAACAAGTCATCCCATGCAAACAAAAAGTTTCTAGGAGCTAAATTGTCCAAGTAATTCACTAGAGTGTGAAAACACAAAAAACTAAATAAAATTTACCTAGAGAAAAATCTGGAAAATTTGCATGGATGGCTGTGGAGAGTTCTGAAAGATTGTCCCAATGTTGTTGGAATTGAGAAAAATGGAGAAACAAGTCAAAAGTTGTGAGCTTGAGAGTAAAAACAGTACATCTGACTTTGACATGCTATAGAATGCACCAACAATGAATTTTGAGAAAAAAATGAACACTATTGGATAGTTCTCGAAACTAGCTTTTTGATGATATCTCTTTTGCCTAATTTCAATATCTAAGTGAAAGGTTATGCCCATTTTTTTGATTTTGCTTATTTTGCAAAAGGAAACAAATTTTTAAGCCCCACAGGGGTTGGGCGTTGGTTGCCCATGTGACCTAGCCGTTGTGTTGGGGTTTTAAAAAATCCCTTGCTAGCCTGTTGTCGGCGGAGTGACGGTCAGGTGGCAGGGGGCAGCTATGCTGCCATTGGCATTGTAGCTGCTAGCGGCTAGCGGCTTAGTTGCTGCCATAGCGGTTTGCAAGCCGCTAGCAACCTTGGGCCACTACTTGGCGGGGGCCGTAGAGGGTGTCGCTCTGTGGAGGTGCACCTTTTTTTGTTTTATTTTTTATATTTTTTGTGTGTTGAATAGAGCCGTATAGGGGCCATACCCTCCGAGGCAAAAAAAAAATTGCCTCTAAAGCTCCCGACACCAAATTAGTTCAAATTTTATAGCAAAATTCGTCAAGTCGGCCACTTTAACACAACAATAAGGTTCTTTTTGTGCCAAAATGCACCAAAAAATCACCCACCTCCAAAAATTGCAAAAAAAACAATGGAGATTCCAGATTTGAAGCCTGTAACCCTAGTTGAAGAAAACCCTCATAAATGGAGAAGGGGTTCATTGAATCCACACTCTGATACCATGTTAGAATTGTGAATAACATGCGACGCAAGATCAAACAACGAACAAAACACCTTCCACGCAAGAGCTCTGCAAATCAAAGATTTGCTATTCCTTAACAAAAAAAAATACTTACTGAATGAAAAACTTCCATGAAACTCCAGAGACTTCAAGGAAATCTGGTCTAGAGTTCTAGATAGATAATACAATGAGGGTTGAGTGTTATATAGGAGCAGCCCTTAATGATAAAGGGATTAGATTATGACAAGTGTCAACGTCTCATGCAATGAGACATAATGATCTTATAATAGCTCACTTCAGTTAACATAAAAAAACACTCCTTAGTTTAGTTTAAGTGCATGAAATGAATTAGACTAATAATCAATTAAAGATTAATTAATTATTAGTTAATGCATGATTACTCTAACAGATCATATAGGCTTCTCGTAGAGTACATCAAGAAAGCATCATTGAATTAGAGATTCATTGTTTTCTAGTTGTGGATGATGTGTATGAATTCAAAGTACATTACATTCTTTTACCTTAGTTAAGTTGACAAAACAACAAGTTCTCACCATGTTGTAGACTATGTAAGAGATCATATGGAACTTCTAAGTTTACTCAAATTCACACAACTGCTTATGAATATTGTCATTGATCAAAATGATCGAGCCAGTATATTTTACCTTAAGAGATGGTGCTCATGATGTAGAATGCCCAACTCTTGAATGTTCTTGCCTCTTCCTACTTTGTCACCTGATTCAACAAGGTAATCACGATTGACATATCTTCTTTGAAATTGTTTATTCTCATAATTTTGGGATGCTTATTAGGCCTCTTAGATTCCTTTAGCCAATGTTCTCCCATTTGTCATTGACACTCTAACAAGTTATCTTTCCATAAATTGTCACTCATCTAGACTTATCTCTAACACCTCTTTTTATGTTTGTAATCCAAAAGCCTCCTTGAAGTAATTGGAGCTGAATTTCCTGATGATATTATTATGGATATTGCATCTCACACTTCTCTAGATGATAGCGTTTGGCACAAGCTATGACCAATACTTTTGATTTGGGTGGAAATAGGAAATGCTGCAACTTTTGCAAGCCCACTATTTTGTTGTCTTTTAGCAATTTTTTCCACTCTTGATCTTCTCACACACATTCAATCATTGCACATTAAGTGCCCTAGTTTTGCATCCTTGATCAAAGGATAATTACATTGCATTACAAAGGGTGGCTCCATGATCTACTAATGTATACCACTATCAAAGAAGAAATATTCTTTTCAAAACTCTAGCAACAGATATTTCAAACCCTAGGTAATCTTGGTGACTAGAATCCAAATGTAGCTTCACCTTTCTCCCGTTGGAAACTCTAGCCAAGAACCTTAGTTGGTTTTGATCATAGTTGGACTACTCACCAAAAACTTGTGAGTTTTTTTTTGAAACGAGTTTTAATGAAAAGTACTTGCCAAAATAACTCACTATTTTTTTGGTGAGTTTTTTAGAAAAACTCGGAGAGTTTTTTAAAAAAACTTGGCCTCTTAGCAAAAAAAAACCTACAGCCGGAATAAAGGAAATTTTGATTCATTTTTTGTGGTTTGTGTGGTTTTGAAGGTCTTAATTTGGGCTTTGTCAGAATTATTTTTTGCCACTCAATGAGGTGCGCCATGGAGTTTGGTATGGTTTCGAAAGCCTTAAATTGGTGGTGGCGGCGGCAAGGGTGCTGCCCCTTGACCCCGCTAGGGTCACTGTCCCTCGACCCCGCTGGGGGCGCTGTCCCCAGATCCCTGTGAGGGGTGCCGCCCCTCGACCTCGTTGGGGGCGTTGCCCCCAGACCCCCACGAGGGGCGTTGCCCCTCGACCTCGCTATGGGTGTTGCCCCCAGACCCCCACAAGGGGCGCTGCCCCTTGACCTCGCTAGGGGCATTGCCCCTAGACCTCCACAAGGGGCATTGCCCCTCAACCCCATTGGGGGAATTTCCATCATACTCCCATTGAATTCATTTGATTTTCTAGGTACTCTCCAAGTCCAAGTTTTTCTACAAGTCTTCATCTATAATGTCATCTAGTTCTACCTCTCCCCTAGTTTTCACTAGACATGGGAAAGAGGAAGATGTAAATTTGTAAAATATATTAATATAGTATTTACTTTCATTTTTACAAAAACAATTTGCTATTTTCATTTTGTTTCAGAATATCAACATCAACACATTCCACATGAGGATGCCATTTTGTACCCAATTTTCTTTCAAATCAATCAAATACAACTAGACTCAGCTTGTTTCTTTTATGTACTCATTTATTGACTCATTGGATGCATCTTATCCTTGAATTTTGCAAAAAAAAAAGCATTTTTAGTGAAATTTAAGCAATTTTTTAAGTTGCTGAGTTTTTTGCTGAGTTTTTCCGAACTGAGTTTTTTCGGGCTTGCCGAGTACTTGCAATTGGCGAGTTTTCCAACTATGGTTTTGATACTCACCCTAACACTGTTTTCTTGATGGCAATTTGATGTGCTCAATGAACCCTAGCGTGACTATAGTGAACGATGATGTTATCTCCTTTTCCCCATGCACAAACCCTAGAAATTCCAAGGCATTGCTCATAATCTAAAACCATAGGCATTTGCTTATATTGAAAACCCTTAAAGCATAGGAAATCATGCCATTTGATTGGTGCAAAATGTAATGCCCCCCTCATGAGTTAGCCAGTTGTTGAGTATTAGCCTATCCATCGGGTTCCTGCAGGCTAATTAGATGGTTTAGGGAGCTTGTAGTTCTTGGAGTAGCAGAGTTTGACATTATTTCATGTTAGTTGGAGGTGTTCTAAATGTGTTTCCATAAGTCAGGTGGAAGAAGTGAAAGAAATGCTTAAGTTATTCTATAATAATAAGTTCACTTAAAGTATTTATTTAAATATATAAAGTGACTTATTTGCCAATAAAAGGTGGCTAAATAGGAGCAAATTTTAAAAGGTATTATTTAATGGTCATTTGGAAAATTAATGGGAGACTTAAGGAATCGATTAAATATTATTTTGTTCTAAAAAAAGGACTTTGGAGTTTGGGAGGGAATAAAATATTAGATAGTAAAACTAATGCAATAGAGCTGGCCGCGACTAAATTTTGGAAGGGAATGTCAATGTTGGGTGTGATTTTATTGGGCTAGGCGTGGGAATTTGATAGTTGAAGTGAGGCAACTTGAATTGGAGATTAGTGGCTAGGATATAAACTCGTGTTGGGCGTTTGAAATAGTTGGGTGTGAGTTTAAACTATAAGTTGAAGCGTTATTTGCTTACCATTGGCTTGAAATTCGTCTTAGCTAGTCGACATAGCTGTGAATGGCCAAGCATGATAGACTCATTGAAGTCAGTGAAGTTCGATGCATTTTGGATAAATAAAACTCTAGCCACAACCAAGTATTTAACATACTCTAGTGTAAGGACTGAGGATATAAGGAGTTGGCATAAGCAAAAGAACAAGGTGCGAGTCTTAAATTTGCTAGGCGCTAAACTCTATGTGATAGAATTAAAAAAATTGGTGTTGAGCAGAGTTCTTGAGGGTGGCGTGTAAGAAATAAAGGATTGCAACAACAACGGAAACCAAGCGATGAGTTAGAGACTTGATTGGAAGCTAGCCGCACCCTTATTCAGTTGCTGAAGATAACTTTGACTAGAGGACAACATACAGTTCAACAACACTTCATAATTACTAATGAATTGAGATAGTTGGAAGTTACAGTTGCAGTGATGAGGACAAACGTTTGAATCAAGTAACTGTTGTGAAGCTATTCGGCATTACTATTAAGTGTGTTGCTTTCTGTTTGGGCCATAGTTCAGAATTACAGAGTATTTCCGCATTTTTGATGTCAATGAAAGATCACAAGTTGTTGTTAATGAGTAACTCCTAGTCTATGCTTCCTTAATTGGTACTAGAGGTTAGAAAATATTATTACTACACCTCAGTTCTCTGAGTACTGAATTTACTATACCCAATATATGGTTCTTAATTCAATGGACAATCATATAATTGAAGTAATGTTCTATGGAAATGTTGTGCTCTAATTACTAAATCGTGAAGATGTTAGGATTAGGTGCCATCCACCTTGTAAATCCTATGTCATATGTCATGTTTCCAACATCCTTGGAAAGTGTTTCTAGGCACTTAGGGTGTGTTGGGAAAATATTATGTAATATTAGTTCTCACCATTGTTTGTAATATACTCATAAGGGGTGATGGGTACACTAGTAGCAGTAAAGGTGGGTTGTGGACATAAATATTTAATAGTGTTTTCCCCACATGTGGATGCCTAGAATGGGATAATAAAAGATAAAGGAAATGATAAATAAGTGACTGTTGGGATTATCCAAGTGGGTACTTGGATAGAGGCAATAGGTGCCACTTGGTTTTCCATCATTTATTACATTTAATGTAATGTTTATCTCTCACGGTTGGGCACCCAAGTTGGAGGGAAAGTGTTGGAGCCAAAACTGGTGTCTTTTCACATTCCGAGGAGGTAATCCAAAAGTTGGGGACGTTTGGAATGAAGGGTCATCTTTGGGTGGCATGTTTGGTGCATTAGATGCCTTCACAAATCTATAAATTCAGCCTCTTGGATGTAGAATTAGATAGGAACCGTTGAATGTAGTGTTACTCTGCAGGAATAAGGACAGGTGGAGGCATAAGGAGGTTGTTCATAGGTATAGAGGTGCTGCCATGGTGCAGGGGAAAAGAGGAGAATGGAAGTGGTTGTATTGTAATCTCATTTATTTGATGATAATGCATACTTGACCTCTCTTCTTGGTGGAGTTTTTCCCGCAAGGGTTTCTCCACATAAATCTTGTGTTATGTGATGATCTTGTGTTGCTGATTTGTGCCTCATTGCTGCTATTTTATGGTGATGATATTCTTCATTTATTGCTGTAAGTTTACATAAGGTAGTGTTAATAAGCATGATATGTTGGCTGAATTTTGGCATCATAAAGATGGATCTAATCATGGTATTTCCATATTAAGGCAACTTAATTTTCAGATTTTCATATTGCTGTAGTCCAAGCCTTGTATCTCATCCATTGAAGTCATATTTGGATAGAGATTGAATTTCTCAACAATTGGTATTGAACTTGTTTATTTCTCATCAGAAGAATTATTTGATACTTCAAACAAGTCATTTGATGTTCAAGCAAATTCAGAAAAAAACAAATCAGTCTAGTATTGCAAAGTGTTTGGTGAAATGTCAATACACTAAACTAGGAAAAATTATAGAGGAATTTAGATAGGGATTTTATAGTGGTATCAGAGCACAATAGTTTTCTTGCAACCTGTGGGTGAGTGATGTGTCCAAACACTCATCATTATTATTTGAGGAGAAATAGGTCTAATCCGGATTTTGAAAATCAGCTAGAGATTGAACATGAAAAAGAATCGGATATTTTTGAAATGGGTGAAAGGATAGACCTTCTAGTTTGGAAAACATAATGAATGTTCTTGCCAGGGCACAACATCAAATGATGCAACGTATGATACATTTGCAGCAACAAATGGCACAATCACATCAACAAATTATTTAGATGTTTGCTCAGATGATGGGAAACAATGCTAATTCTGGGACCAATGCTAATAATGGGGCTAAAGGATCTACAATTAATAATAAAGTTGCGCATACTAGGACCTTTGATGGCTTAGTTAATTCTAGACCCTCCATTCCAAACTTCATTCCAAGAGATAACCCTCCAAAAGTAAATAATGAAACTAAAAAATAGGAAATGCATGCTCAAGCTATGAGAGATTGGAGGGCATTAGGTGCAGATTTCCAAGCTGAAATGTCATTTCGGGATTATTTGGAATTCAGGCAAAGGCATAAACCCCATAGAGGTGGAGGTGGTAGGCCAAAAAACAATGAATTGCAAAGAAAAGCGGGTAAGTTATCAATTCCGTATTTTGATGGTTCTGGGAAGACTACAGCTAGATCTTGGGTTCAAAAGCTCGATACTTATTTTCAGTTCAATCCCATGGCTGAAGATGAAGCAATTAAATATGCAACTTTACACCTAGATGGAAGTGCACAAGAATGGCGGTACCACAAAGTGATAACTTTGGGTCATGATCAGATTGTTTCTTATGAGGAGTTCACACAAAAATTAATTGATAGATTTGACAAAAGGGATTCCGAATTACAGTTTAAGGAATCAGCGTAGTTGAGGCAATGGAGTCTAGTGGACACTTATATTGCAGATTTCTAAAGATTATTAGTGATGGTGACCCATATTTCTGAGAGGAGGTTGATTGTGCTGTTCATTGACGGGTTGTCTGATCCCTTGAGGGGTTGGATTAAGGCCCTTAGCCCACAAACATTACAGGTAGCCATTAAAAAGGAAAGGGGCATGGAGTCTTCTATTTTCCAAAGTAAATTTCACTCAAAAGGATTCCAACAAACGAAAGACAAAGGAAAGAAATTTTTTTAGAAAGATTGAAATGAGAATACAAAGGGATTAACAAGACTGAATGAAGATCAACTTAATGACCTTTGTATTGTGCTTCCAGTGTAAAGAACCTTGGGACCCAACTCATAAGTGCTCAATTGGGTTCTATTCAAAGGAGGAATCAATTGCTGAAAGTTCAAAACAACAAACTGATTCAGATGATAAGAGAAAAAAAGTTCTCTAGAAGATTCAAAAAATGAGCAAGCAAGTGGGGGCACACTTGCCCAACTCTCTAGCTTCCAGAAGGTTGGTTCTTTCAGAGTTCGAGGTGTATTATGTGGATAGTAGATAGTCACTCTAATTGATATTGGTGTCACACACAATTTTATTGATGAGGGAGTGATAGCCAGGAGGGGAATAAAAAAAAAAAAATGATGGCTTCAGGGTGATGGTAGTGGATGAATTCGCCCTCACATGCACTAGGAAGGTCCTGAATTTGAGCATTTAGTTAGGTGAGTATGAGATTAGAGATGATTATTATGTGGTGAGCATAGGAGACACAAATGTAGTATTGGGTATGCAATGGATGCGGTCTATTGGAGAGTTCTATGTGAACTTGTAGACCATGGAGATGAAATTTGATGTTAACAGTAGAAAGGTTCTACTTAGGGGTATGTCAAATGGTGGGCCACAAATAGTTTCTTTTAAAAGAATGGAAAGTCTTATTAGGCATGACCAAGTAGAGTGAGCAGCAAAATGCATCATCAAGCCTACCATTATAGAGCAGCAAAAGGAGAGTTATCACCCAGATGTACAAGTTTTGATGTCTAAGCACAACATGGTTTTTGATAGCATACCTCCAGGGAGGCCTCCTGAGTGAGGCATTGAGCATGTCATTGAGTTGGAGGAGGAAGCCAAACTCGTGATAACTACCCCATACAAGAAGCCGAAGAGGCACAAAGATGAAATAGAGAAGGCCATCAAGGAGTTACTTGAAATGGGACACATTAGGCCTAGTAAGAGCCCTTTCGTATCTTTGGTGGTGTTAGTTAAAAAGAAGGATGAGATTATGTGTATGTGCATAGATTACAGGGCTCTAAATAAGAAGATAATAAAAAAAAGATATCCCATCCCAAGGTTAGATGAACTAATAGATGAATTGCATGGTGCTTGCTATTTCTCCAAGATTGAATTGAGATTGGGCTACCATCAAATTCGAGTCCACGAGGAGGATGTGGAGAAAATAGCTTTCAGTTGTCAGTTTGGACACTACAAGTTTTTTTGGTTATGCCATTTGGCCTAAACAACGCTCCTACCACTTTCCAGTCTTGTATAAATAGGGTCTTCAATAAGCAGCTCCGCAAGTTTGTTGTAAATTTTTTTGATGACATATTGATATTCAACAAGACATGGGAAGAACATATGAGGCATTTAGACGAGGTGTTAAGCATACCTAGAGTCTTTATATGCTAAGGAATCGAAATTTGAATTCGGCATGACAAAACTTCTTTCCCTCAAACACATAATCAGTTCCAATGGAGTTAGGATGGATCCAGATAAGATCAAAGCTATTCTAGATTTGTCTCTACCCACTAATCTCTCACAACTTAAGGGATTTTTTGGTCTATGTGGGTTTTATACAAGGTTTGTAAAAGGGTTTTCACAGAAGGAAGCTCCACTCATTGATGACTAAGAAGGGGGATTTTGTTTTGTCTAATGCAACGTAACAATTTTTTGATCGGTTTAAGCAAATTATGAGAACATGCCCAGTTCTTGCTATTCCCAATTTTTCCAAGCCTTTTGAGCTTGAGTGCGATGCTTCTAGAGAGGGAATATGTTCTGTTTTGATGCAAGATAAGCATCCCATTGCATTTGAGAGCAAAAAATTGAGGGGTTTTGAGAGAAGTTATTCTATATACGATAAGGAAATGTTGGCCATTATGCATGCATTGGTCAAGTTCAAACCTTATCTTGTGGGAGGTAAATTTATTCTTAAAATCGACCACAATAGTCTTAAATATCTCTTGAATCAAAAAGACTTAAATGATAGGCAACAAAAATGGGTGAGTAAGCTTCAAGCTTATGACTTTGATATTGTCTATGTCAAAGGAAAGGGAAATGTTGTTGTTGATGCTTTATCCAGGAGACCATATTTATGCTCATTAGTGGAGATTATAGCAGATTGGAGAGAGCAGGTTTTAGTCGAGAATGCTAAGGATCCTTGGGCTACTAGTATCATTGAGGGTACAACACAAGATGATAGGTACACTGTGGTGAATGAATTCATTATTTACAAAAATAGAATCTATTTGGTACCTAATTTTGAATTTAAGGTAAGGTAATAAGGTCCTTTCATGATACATTGATGGCTGGTCACCCGAGTTTCTTCAAGACATATAGACAATTTCGGGAAAGGTTTATGTGGAAAGGACTTAAAAATGAATTCCTCAAGTATGTTTTGGAATGTCACACTTGTCAGCGAAATAAGGCCGAGCAAACTTATCCTTGCGGTTTATTATAGGCACTCCCAATTCCCTACCAAAAATGGGAAAGCATCTTGATGCACTTCATAATAGGACTTTCTAAGGTGCAAAATAAAGATTACATTTATGTAGTGGTTGGCAGATTAACCAAATTTTCCCATTTCTTTGTTATCTTTGTAGCTTTTTCAGCGGCACAAGTGGCAAATTTATCTTTAAGGGAGATATTCAAATTACATGGGATGCCCAAGAATATAGTCAGTGATAGGGACAACAGGTTTTTGAGTTTATTTTGGTAGGAAATTTTCAAATTGAGTGGGACTGAGCTCACTCCTAGTACCATCTATCACCTGTAGACTTTGGCACTCGGTTGTTGACACTTTCCATGTTATTTCTTTAAAACCATAAACCTTGGGCATAAGTTTATCCTTGTGACTTTTAATGACATTAACATGCTATGTGAATCATCTATGTTAATTTTACATGTGGTTGAATGGATGTTACTTTAAGGTAATTATGGATATGCAATTGTTTGTGCGTGCTAATATCATTATGTAGGTTCACATTAAGATGCTGATGTCAACGGAACTTGCAAAGTGGAAGAAGCTCCTGCCAGTCAGTTGGTTGCCAAGAAAGTCAAGAAGATGGTCATTAAGAGGTCAAAGGAGGGAAAACTCTCAATGTAGGGAAACTTCCAATGGAGGGAAATTCCTAGTTCGAATGAAAGATTTTAACTACCTTTTAATGGTCATGCTTGTTTGTTGAGCAAATCTAGGGAGTGTGTTGTGCTAGATTCTTGTTGGGGCAAGTTTGCTTTGACTAAATTTGGCACATGCATAACTTCCTCCCTCTCTTTTCTATGCTTTCAATAAATGGCATCCTCCTATTTTGATGGAGTCGATTGCCTAGGTAGTTAGGATTAATTAGAAGTTTTTCTCTCTATAAATAATGGTCTGATGCCCCTTTAAATAAGGTTGGATGTTCTAAGATTGTACTTGCATTTTCCAGTTTTAGTAATACAAACATATCGCTGAAATGTTGTAATCATGTTTTCAAGAAATAATATGATATTCTGATTTGTTGCATCTGAGTTAGCTTAAGGAAGACTCACTCAAGGGGGCCCACTTGGTGAGAATTCCACCCATTTAGTTTAAAAGTTATTTTCTGTTCAGTAATTAGTTTCAGTTTTAGCAGTTGTCTGTTCTTGCAGCCACTGCAATTTTGTTTTGTGACTGTTCCTTCAGCTAAGGCAGATAGAGTAGTTTCCTGTCTATTTGCTAAGATTTTTATTTCTATCTTTCATTTCCAATCCAATTGTTAATGCTTAGTGTAGTTGTTGATTCATGCTCAGTGCTCAAGTTGATTTCTTTCCAGCATTTTATTTCCAGTACTGTTTCTTTTCTAGTTTATGGATGACTGCAGTGGAGTCCTAGTGCACATACAGTGTTGACCCATTTCAAGTTTACGTCCCTCGGTTGACAATGAAATGTACCTTCATGATGAGTAAAATAGCTACTTAGTGCAGATGTCCAATCTTTAAGTCACAACTTTAGGGCTTAGTTATTGAACCATTAGAGGAGGCCAACACTCATGTCACTGGTTCGAGTGAATTGATGCTACCCTACAACTAGATACATTATTGAATATTGCTGCCCTTGCATACTTATCACACCATTACACAAGCGATTGATAATACTCTCTTGGTCGATACTCCTTATGGCATAATATTGATTTTGGATTGACGATATGGGCTACAAGTTCTCTTGTTTGGAGCACACCTATCATTGGTTGACGCCCACTAGTGACACAATTATCCAGTATGCCGTCGCTTCCTAAATGCAAGACCACAAGATTCATAGAGAGTTCAAATAGGACAAAGATGGCCACATCGTCCTATTACCAAACAAATTGAGTAGCATCGATTTGGCATTAGTGCCATATGTATAAAGCTGTCACATATTTTAATCACAGATCTAAAGCAAATCATAGAGATGGACGATTTCCTCGAACAAAAACCATAATAGAATGCATCGATTCTTCAAGTCAAGGCAGCGATAATATAAGGGACAATATTAATAGATTAATTGTCCCTTAATCGACTAAAAGAAATAAGCCAAGTCGTCCCTCAAGGCAACGATGTGAAATATTAAAGGAGGCGATTAATGATTAACAAGCACCAACTAACACAGATCGCCTAAACTAAAAGTCACCTCTTTCGAGGAGACTTATCCTTCCACTCAAGCGATAGGGCATCAATAGGGAATGAAATGAAGAGCATAAGGCATTGATCAATTAAGTTTTTACTTAGCAAAACCAGAAACAACAAACAAGATAGACATCATTTGGCTCAACTTGCAAATGCATGTAATCCAATAGAGATATCAGAAATTGCATCCCTAAAACAATTATAATAGCAGATTATATATATAAGAGTTTATAACAGATATCTTCTCATACTTATCAGCATATTATTAGTCATTATCAATATATATATATATATATATAAGTTTAATAATCAAGTCAGTAGTGTTCTTGAAGGTTGTTTGTCATAAGATTAAAGTTTATCCTTAAAATTATTGGCATTAGGACTATTCGGATACCTTGATTTAGGAGATTAAAGGTAAAGTCAAGATAAATCAATAAGGGATATTACAACTTATGTGTATTCAAGTGTATACCGCGTGACTTATGTGTCTTCCAGTGTATTCAAGCATATTCCTCGTGACTTATGTGTATTCCAGTGTATTCAAGTGTATACTTTGTGACTTATATTCAAGCGCATTCAAGTGTATACCTTGTGACTTATGTGTATTCAATTGTATTCTTTTTTGACTTACGTATATTCAAGTGTATGCTTTTGTGGCTTACGTGTATGCCTGGCGACTTACATGTATTCATGCATATACTTTGTGACAAACGTATGTTTAAATATGTACTTTGTGACTTACATGTATCCAAGTGTGTACTTTGTGACTTTGTGATTTACATATATTCATGTGTATGCTTTGTGACTTACATATATTCATGTGTATACTTTGTGACCTACACGTATTCACGCGACTATGTGTATACCTTCGATATACTTTGTGACTTATGTTGGAATATTTTGTCAGTGATGTCAAGTTGCTTAAGCTGGTTGATTGTTTGCTTGAGCTACTTGGTTGGGTGCTTGAGCTACCTGCTTGTCTACTTGAACTGGTTGCCTACTTGCTTGAGTTGGTTGCTTGTGTGCTTGAGCTACCTGCTTGTCTACTTTAACTGGTTGCCTGCTTGCTTGAGCTGGTTGCTTGAGTGCTTGAGCTACCTGCTTGGCTACTTGAGTTGGTTGCCTGTGTGGTTGACTACTCACCTGTGTGGTTGAGGTGCTTGCGTGTCTGCTTCACCTACTTGTTTGCTTGCTTCACCTGCTTGCTTGTCTCCTTGTTAGTGTATGTGCCAAATCAACATGGTGTCAGCAGTTGAAAGTCAAATGCCAAATCAGCTAAGCCATGTCAGCCTTGAATGGTTCAATAAATAAGACTTTAGACTTAGTGGACATTTGCTTCATTTAAATTTACCTTGTTGTACTTCATCTACACTTTTTCATTTTGAAATTTACTATTTTCATTCTTACACTACTTTAATCTTATGATGTAATTAGAAACAATGGCAACACATGTAACCTACAAACTGGTGTATTCACTTCTTCATTTAACATCCTGAGGAGATTATTCCTCACCATTCAACCTTGAGATAAATTTGTGTGATTCAATAAATCAAGTACTTTTCCAACATACTTAGCGTAGAAGGAAGATGATAGCCTCCAATTGAATTAAATATGGAATATGAAATTGAATAATAAGGCAAAACTATAAATTTAAAACTAAACTGTTGTACACCCTTTATTTTTATACTTAAGTATGGAGTGACAAATACTTGACTAAGACACTCTAAGCTCCTCATTAAAACAATTTGCTTCAAATTTGAGGGAAGTTATCACCCAAACATCTAGCCCCTTTACATAAATGTAAAGTGATTGGGCACAAAGGAAGAAGATCTTAATACTCACAACATTCCCACATTCCATCACTGATAATGGAAAGTTTGTATCATTACCTTGGCTCCTTACGGTGACGAAAAGAGAGAAAACTTGTCTTAAGTAATGAACCTTGCCAACTTTCAAAACCTTGGATACGCGTAAGTCACAAAGTATACACATGAATATATGTAAATCACAAAATTTGATAATCAACTTAATCAACTTCATTCCACTTTCTGATCACCAAGATCTTGATGTGGGCGAGGTGAGAGTACATTGTGGTAAGGATTACATTAGAAATCAACTGCTGGAAAGAAATC